>JAJOZX010002169.1:0-295000 GCA_023014485.1 Bathynomus jamesi
ATGAAAATTCTACAATACTTTAATGCGCTAATAAATGCTTCTCACTCGGGGTTCGAGGCGAGATATGCACCGTGTCACTTTCTAAAGGACTCGACCAAATTATTTCGAGCTTCGTTGGCTGACAACTGACTCCACAAACTAACTATATGATTGAAGAAAAAATGCTTAGCTTCATTAGAATTAAGATGTTTACCCACTAATTTTAGACCATTACCGCGAGTTCTGTCCGCTTTCCCGAAGGCGAACTATTTTTCGGCGTCGACGTCATCAAAACCTTTAATCATTTCAAAAACACTGATTAAATCTCCTCGAATCCACCTTGTTACGAGTAAGAATAAATTTAACGTTTCTAAGCGGGCAGCGTATCGTTTGTTCCTTAGTCTGGGAGTCATCTTTGTACCGTCACTGTACTCTCTCCATTCTACGTTCTGCCGTAAATATAGGGACCAGAACTGAACGCAGTATTCTCAGGGCCGGATTAACTATGGTGCGAGTGGTGCAACTGCACCGGGTCCTCCGCAAAAGCCAACTTCATTTTGAAAATAATCAGTGATCATTGGGATTGTTAAGGGAGGCGTGAGTTTAGCCTTCCTCCCCATTTCGACCCGCCAGCGAGAGTAGCCGCGCTTAAGCTTTTGTTCCGTATCTTTTAGTTACCTCGCATGATCGTATAGAGGGCGGATTCTGCCGCGTATTGTGACATCATACAGATTCTAACGTCGTAATTGTGATGTCACCGTGAGCTGTTAACAGCAGATTTTTTTTATCAATTTCTTTTATGTATCGTAAGAGCCACAAACGAAAACACAATGCTGGTATATAAAATAAATTAAATTGACTTCGATTAAAATATATCTTGCTACTTCTGGTAATAATTAATTTAAAAATTAAATATTTGTTCTATTACTAAATTCTATTAAAAAATTAAAAATAGACGCTTAATAATTTGTTGTTGATCGGCAGGCAAGCACGCGACAATATTGTGGCATCTGTCGTACACAAAGTAGAATGAATGTCGTAAAGTGTGTGTGTGTGTGTGTGTGTGTGTGTGTGGTGTGTGTGCATTTTATCTGACATTCAGATTACTGAATCATGAGCGTACGTCAGTGGTACTCATTGGGCAGCTCGCGAGCCAAATATATATAGCGCATTTGGCTCGCGAGCCGCGCAATGAGTACCACTGACGTACGTAGTTTTTCTTATAAATAAAAATTATTATTAAAACAAAGTACTTTGTTTCCGCAATATAATTATGTTCATTTCATTTCAAGTTTTCTACTCGTGCCCTCTACCTATGTAGGGTGATCCAGAGAAATGGGACCCAAAAGAAACCCCTGTAACTCTTAAAGTATAAGTCCTTTTATAAAATCATACGCATCATTCGAAAGAGGATAGTTACAAGTTTGTACAGGATTGTATAGGTTTTGACAATACAAGACAAGATAAGATACAAAACAAAATAAAAGTGTTAGTTAAAACTAACCCTTCAAGATGACTGCATGGACTGTGGAACAGCTGCGTTTCATAACTGAGCAATATTATGAGCATGGAAGAAGTGTAGTTTCAGCTCAAAGATCTTTCAAGACAAATTTTCAGATGTCAAAATCACCTTCTAAAAGCTGAAACTACACTTCTTCCATGCTCATAATATTGCTCAGTTATGAAACGCAGCTGTTCCACAGTCCATGCAGTCATCTTGAAGGGTTAGTTTTAACTAACACTTTTATTTTGTTTTGTATCTTATCTTGTCTTGTAAAAACCTATACAATCCTGTACAAACTTGTAACTATCCTCTTTCGAATGATGCGTATAATTTTATAAAAGGACTTATACTTTAAGAGTTACATGGGTTTCTTTTGGGTCCCATTTCTCTGGATCACCCTTTATTTTATCCTCACTCGAGTGCTCATTAGGGTGGTCCAAAAAATAAAATGTAATTTTTTACCTCCACATGGCTGCTCCTATATCTGTGAAACATCTCCATGCCAAACTTCAGCCTCATTGAATATTTACTGGTCGCTATGAATTTCATTTTACTACTCATTTTCTAGTAGATTGATCTTCTGGGTTAAAAAATGAAAAAACAAGGGGAAATACTAGTTTATTTGTTTCAAAACAGATTAAATCTCAAAGAAAACAGCTTATTTTTTTAGAAAACAGAATAACTCTAAAGAAAACAGATTAATTTTTAATGAACAAAAATGATATGTTTGATAGAAAAATACATTTATCATTCGTTTATAATATACATCACTACTTAGATTAATGCTTCATCACTGACTCCTTCGAAGACGATGAGTAGTCTTGGCGATGTTTTGCTACTAATCGGAGGATGAATTGTTTCTGTTTTTCATCCTTCGTCAAAGATGTATTATATGCCTTGATAAGGGCGATAACCCTCTCCGCCAAATCATTGACAACTTTTAGGTTGATCGCTATGCGTCGAAACTCTTGAAAGCAATCACCCTCCGTCCAGGAATTGGATCGGTCCTCAGGAAGGTATCCTCCGCTGCCTTCCTTCCTTCTTTAACAGATTGAAGATTCCCAGGGTCCTTTTGGTGACCATTTCATACAAATTCAAATCTTCAAGGTTTCCTTCAAGCTTCAATCGACGAATAACAGTGGTATTCTCGTTACGTTGGAGGTTTACGACCATCTTCCGTTTGGTCTCGGCATCGACTCTAGGATCGAGGAATGCAAGGCCGATGAGATACTCTCCAAGATACCACAGGTGCCGTTGAAGAGCTGTGGATGCTGCTTTCGAAATAGTCTGATTTGGGTACTTTTGCAAGATTTTAATTAGAAGCAGAATATCGTTGAAAGGAGCGTTGATTCCGACGGGGGCCTCGTTCCAAAAACGTGCGTAGACCAAGGCGATAAACAGAGAGAGCTCGGTGATATTCTCCGTCTCACATGGTGTCAGCTGTAGTTGATCACGGCACCCGAGGAAGGTGAGGCAGAGAGAGTCGTAGCAATTCCTGGTAGTCATCACGCGATTGTTTAAACTCCAGTGCCTTTGTGAAGTACTGCATCACTTCCTCTCGAAGCTGGAACATCTTTAGATCTCTGAATAGGTTGTTTGAAGCCTTCATGAAGGAATCCTTCTGAAGTGATAGCCATTTTTTCTGAAAACGTTTAGAGAGAGTCATTTCCGGGCCAACTGTGGGTCCAAGAAGTACGTTGCAGGTGTTTAACAAGACGACTTCAAGGATATGATGTCGACAAGCGATCCAGACAAGTTCCCTCCCTACTGCTTTTTTAATCATGGTACAGGCTCCCCTGTGAAGGCCAGTATTAGACGCAGTTGTGTCAAATACGAGACCTTGGATCTCACCGCGAAGATTCCAGTCATCAATCGTCGAAATGCAAGCCTTGGTCTGTTCTTCTCCTGTAGCTCGTTGTATTTTTGGCGCGGCTTGGAGTTTTTCCATCCCATTTCCCGTAACGATTACCGCGGTTCATTCGGCTGTTTCCTTTGCGTCGCCGATGTCGTGAAGTAGTTTCCAAACCCGGTGAAGAAGGGGTCCTTCGACAGAAAACGAAGCTTGATCCTCTTTGGCTGCTGCCTGCCTTGCTTGCCTTCTTGAACGACGGATGGAGCTGCGTGAAAGAGTCATTGTAGAAATATCATAGCCCAGGGCTTGAGAGACTGATCCAGCAACGAAGACTGCTCCTCGATCGGGAAGGTTGACGCGATCAAGAGCAGCAACCACATCTGGTGATATGGTTTCGTTTCGGAGGATGAGTGTACATCTGCTCTTCCGGTCGAAGTCGACGGACGATAATCATCGTCTTCAGCGTTGAATTCTTCAGAGGATGAAGTGGATGTGCTGGATGATGGAAGAGCAGCAGCTCCAGCCTGGAATGCAGCCTCTCTTTCTTTGTACCTTAGAGCTTTGTCAGCATCTTTCTCCTGTCGACATCTCTTGCGGTATTCCTTGGCAAAATTAAGGAATACCGCAGGAAATACTGCAGGAATACTGCAGGAAAAGACGTCTTCTCGTTGCATCATCAGGAATTGGCGGTCTTCTTCATTGTCTATCACCTTCAAGGCAACGTCGAAAAGCTCCGAGTGTGTCTCTTGGAATATGCTCTCTTTCACTCTGCAGCTACGTCTTGCAGTTTTTCTTCAACGCAAGGAACTCTTCGTACAGCTTTGACAGCTTCCTAACGCAGGAATCGACTCGCTGTGTAGGAATCCTTGCTCTCTGCCATACTTGCAGGGCCTCTTTGCAGGCCAAGTTGTAGCTCTCTCTCAAGGTCTTGGACTGTTCATGGTGGTGAAACTGAACCAAACGAAGCACATCACATGTGGGTAGCCTTGCAGTTGATAACTCATTGCTGGGCTTTCCTAGAACCTACGTTTCTGCAAATGAGCGAGTACTTCTAGCCATAATCGAAAAATGAGAGAAAATAATGCACTAACCGTTTAGTATCAAAGCACAATTATATAAGTGTTAAAGTAAAAAATTGCAAAGTCAAAATAAATAAAGTACAAAAATTGGTTACAGTGGTTAGTGGTTAGTGGGTGATGGGTGATGGGTGATGGGTGATGGTGATGGGTGATGGAGAAGATATTCTTAAATATATTTTTGAAAATTTGGCTAAGTAAATAAACTTCAAGAGACATAAGATATATACATTACAATTTTAATAATTTAATTTAATAGCAACATCCTTACCGGTTATAAATTTGCATATAAAGAACATAATTATATATATATATATATTTATACTGAATAAATATAATACATATGAATTAATACTTAATATATATGAATTAATAATTATATATACTGTATGAATTAATAATTAATATATATGAATTAATACTTACATGAGATACTATTCCTAAGCTCTTGAAGTTTTAACGAACTTAAAACCGTCCTCCAACAAGTTTAAACTTGAAATGATGCATGAGTAAATAAATGATTTGTCTGATTCACAAACAGCATTATACAAGTAATCGAACAATTGCATCATCCTCTGAAAGGTGGGCAGAGTCAATGTGGCGTGACTGCCGCGTCCTCTAAAAATGAAGCGGGTAGAAAATGATTAGCTAATTAATTAATTGAAAATGTGAAAATCATAGTGACCTCTTATTATGTACTGAATCGACAGATATTTTGCATAAAATCACTTCACATCTAAAGGAATAGGAGCAGCCATGTGGAGAGCATTTCAAACTATTTTGAAACTTTAGTCCAAATTTTGGACCACCCTAGTGCTCATTTATCCTCGCTTGTTAGTCTCTTATAACCTACGAGTATATATTAACCTATGTTTTGTTGTAACAATGATTCCAAGTTGTAAGTATATGTATTTAATAATAATAATGATATAGTAGTAACATTTTATGGTTCGTTTGCGCGGCAGCTACGAAAGATATGATCATGTCGAGGGGGCCGAAGCCTGGAGAGGGCCCGACACCCTTAATCATCGAGCCCTGAGTATTCCAGGTGGGGGCGTACTAAAGAATTATATAATGTTAGCACTTTTTTCGTACAAATTTAATGATCTATCAATAAATCCCGAGATTCTTTTTGCTTTTCTAACCGCTTCCATACATTGTTTACTCGGTTTAAGTGTCGACAACAACATTACCTATACCTTTCTCTTCCGTGACACTCGTTTGTTTCGAGCGCAGAACAGTCTTCTCTAGCATTGTTTCTACCAGTATACAACGTTTTAAATTTACTTATATTGAAGTTCATTTGCCCAATTTCTGCCAACTCGATTAACTTCTTAATATCTTCTCTAATTCGCAAACGTTCTGCCACTGATTTTGTTCGTTCTCCAAGTTTGGTATCATCCGCAAATTCTGAAATTATACTCTTAATTCTTAGGTCGATGTCAATTATATAAATAATAAAAGAACTGGTCCCAAAACTGATCTCGAGGCACGACGGTAGGTTACGCTTCTCCAATTAGACGCTTTACCATAAATGACCACTGTTTACGTTCGCTTGGCCAATTTTCAATCCATTTGAGAACATTACCATGAATTCCGCGAGATTTGAGTTCAGCTAATAATCTCCTTTGGGGCACTTCATCAAACGCCTTTTGAAAATCGAAATATATAATATCCACCGTTTTACTCCCGTCATATATGTATATATTTACGATATCATAAAAAAATCGGACAAATTAACAAGACAAGAACGATTACGTGGAAAGCCGTGCTGAGAATCTTTAATTAAATTATTAATTTCTAAGTGATTAACTATTTTGTCCCGAACGATAGTCTCCCTAAGCTTACCAACTATTGACGTCAAACTAATGGAACGGTATTTTCTGGGAAGCAATTTAAATAGTGACACAATATTTGCAGGTTTCCAATCGGACGGAACTTCCCCAGACTGAAACGATTTATTATTATCATTATTAAAAAAATATATACACAGGGTGTACATAAAGTCAGGATCTATTTTTGTGAAATAATTATTTTTTTCTATTTTTCTTTTCAGAAGCCCTTAGAATGAATACAGAAGAGCGTGTGGCAATAGTAATTTGGCGAATCGAGGGAAACAAATACAATGACATCAGAGAGAAGTTTAGAAGATTTCATAAGCCGGGGCCAATAGACAAGACAATACGAAAATTGGTGAACAAATTTAAACGAATGGGATCTGTAAATGATGAAGCAAGATCAGGACGACCGTGTATGTCAGATCTTACCGTGAATGCAGTACGCGGAATTATCACTGAGGAGCCACGTACGTCCGTTCGTGCTGCATCACACAGACTCGGCCTCCCGACGTCATCTGTGCACAAAATTCTGAAAGTTAATTTGCAGAAGAAAAGCTATCATTTGCAGGTTTTACATGATTTACATGAGGAAGATTTCCCTCGACGAAGTGCTGTGTGTGCTGATCTCGTAGAACAAATCTGGAGTGATAATTTAATGGACAACATTCTCTTCAGTGATGAAGCCACTTTCCATACGTGTGGAAAAGTAAATCGCCATAACTGTCGAATTTGGGCAGATGAAAGACCGAATGATTTCGTCCAAAATTGGGAGAGAGACTCACCGAAAGTTAATGTCTGGATGGGTTTAACAAAATCTAAGGTTTATGGTCCTTTTTTCTTTGCTGAAGCTACAGTTACGGGGCCTATTTATCTGGACATGTTGCAGCAATTCCTTGAACCTCAGCTGATTGGGGATAGGATTGTTAGTACCGTCGTCTATCAACATGATGGTGCTCCTTGTCACTATGCCAAAATTGTTCAGGATTATCTAAATGGACGTTTTCCAAATCGCTGGATCGGACGCGGAAGCAACAAAAGACCTTGGCCAGCGAGATCACCAGATTTAACCCCTTTAGATTTCTTTGCATGGGGCTTTATCAAATCGCACGTCTATCTGACGAAGATTACGAGTCTTGAAAACTTACGTACACGTATACGAACTGCTGCAGATAACATAACCCCGCAAATGCTCCAGAATGTGTTTAGAAATGCTGCGGAACGATTTGAGCTGTGCAGGGATACTGATGGGCGTCACGTCGAATCCTACTCTTAATTATTTAATAAATGTTACGCCTTTATCATTTTATGATTGAATTCCATATAATTTCCAAGTGCTTCACAAAAATAGATCCTGACTTTATGTACACACTGTATATATACAGTATAAGGGGTGTTGCAAAAACAATTAGGAATTTTTCTCCCAGGATATACCAAATTTCGAAATGCCTTAATATTTCATTATTTGACTTCCACCGTCATCTTCAACAGTTGCCAAACGATTTCAGACTTGACCAATATTTTTGCATAAACTAAGCTTATTCAAATTTATATTATGGTTTTCAGCAGAAACCATATTCGTGTCGCATGCGCTGCATTTGAAGTGGCGAAAAGACTTGTTGCAATGCTCAAAGAATTTAAGTCAAATCGACGTCATTTGCCAATTGGTCAAGTCCGAAATCGGTTGGCAACTGTTGAAGATGCCGGTGGAAGTCAAATAATGAAATATTAAGGCATTTCGAAATTTGGTATATCCTGGGGGAAAAACTCCTAATTCTTTTTGCACCACCCCTTACATACATGCATGCATACATACATATAAGAGAAGAGGCTATTGCACAGCTCATTTCTTTAAGTACCCTAGGGTACAGGTTGTCTGGACCCATTAGGATTAATTTTACCTAGATGGTCAAGAGAATTTCAATTTCACTGACGGTAAAATCTGGAGAAGCTTCAAATGATCGTCATTGAAGCAAGATTGTGGGCACGGGAATGTTATTCATATTTTGGTTCGTAAAGACGGAAGAAAAGAATTTATTTAAAACTTCCGTCATTCGTAAGTCTTCGTAAATTTTCTCGTTGTTTTCGACTAAGAATGTATCGGAAGGCATTTGAAGGTATCTGCGAAACTACTTTTTTATTTCTAACATAATTAGTTACAGTACAATATAGAATTTCTTCAGATTCGATTTAATCTGGTTCACTATAAACGGCTCATAGTTGCGCTTATTTCGTCTATTAAATTTTGTGCTTCACTTTCTCATTAATTTGTATGTATTTTCATTGGGCGGATTGCTAAGTTTTTTTATTTTTTTTATTTTAAAGGTTTCCAATTTTTTGGAGCTAATCAGTTCCCCCCCCCCCCGCCAAACTCCCCCAAAGGTACGTACCGCGAGAAAGGGGTATAGAGGGAGCGCATTCTCCTAAATGTTATATTGGTTGTTTTAAACGAGTATTTGGCTTGAACGAATGAATAGTTTGTTTTTGCCACACGTTTGCTGACACTTTCACATCTAGAAATCTTTCCTTCTACCCAGTAAGGTATCTACAGTTATTAGAAGAGAACGCTATTTTCACCACTGCTACCTTGTTACAAGTAAAATTCTCTCTGAGGTAGCAAACAAGTTGCACACTTCGGAAAGGTATTGTACATTTGTACTTCCAAAAAATGTCTCCACACACACACCTTGGCTTCCCTACAAAACCGCGATATCATTTTTTTTTGGTATGACTGTTTGCATGGTTAGTAAGCGTTCTTATTTTACTTCTTTTCATCTTTCACCCCTTTCCTATTCTCTTCGACTATTTTTCCGACTTGTCGGCAGTGGCCGGCGGATGGTGAGTCTTTCTCTCCTTTTCTGAATGAATGTTAACCCACGAATGATAGGTTTTGCTACTTAACCCCTTATTCTCTTCTTTCAACCCCCTACTCTTTTCTTTCTCTCGGGCTAACCTTAGAGTGGATCTTAGGGTCTTTGTTAGCCTCAGCTTCTGTAGATATGTATATCATCATCATCACATTAAAATTGGGTCAGCGTCGCGATACAGAATTGAATAAGACCTAATAACTCTTAACCAAACCTAGCGTAACCTGGGATATAAGCTTATATTGTTTGAAATGCCCACCATTTGGGGGTTGGAATAAATTGGGATGTTAGAAGGATTGGAGAAAAAAATTGGGTACGAGATTAAAACATGTAAAACTGACTGCAGTGAGGGATACAGGAGTAAATTAGGATAAATGGAAACAAACCTACCACCACACAAAGCTAAGCTTCCTGAAAATTGATAAGTTAGACTTAAGGTTTATAGTAACTTGATGTAAGTAATCTGAGAGAGAAACAAACAAATAACAATTTATAAAAATCAATCATTAATATGCAGTTCTATTTCCATATCTTTCACTCAATTTACGTAGGAACATACACATTTTCTAATAACAATAAATGTCGGCAATTTTGGGGCATAAATTGCTGTACAAAAAGCTTCCGGTGCATGTCGCAAAAAGTGGGAAGAAATTGGCTACCGGAACAAATGAGGGTTAGAATAAATTTGGATGTCTTGAAACAATATATACCCCTGAACGTAACCTAAACTATATCCCATTTTTTCACTATAAAAGGTAGCATTTATAAAGATAATTCACCGCGGCTGTGTATCCTCAAGCTATTCCGTAGGCAAAAAACACACACACACACACACGTGTGTGTGTGTGTGAGCTCAGCATAGTTGAATAATTTGCAAGTAACAATCGTATAAAAGGAGCAACCTAGAAATGCTTTCATGAGGGTGAATATTAGAGGCGAAATCTCTCTAAAACAAGCGAATTCGCCTTCATAAACATAAAATGGCCACAATCAGCGACTCATTTAAGTTTAAATGAGAAACCTTCTCGACTTTTGCTAAATTCTCATTCAAAATTAATAAATAAATCGGCCTATAGAATTTGTGGTTAACTAAAAACATTTGAAGCGATAATCAGCGTTCTTGTGGTAGAAGGTCGCGGCTAAAGTAAGCACAAAGTAGCGGATGGGGCACGAGTTGAAGCCAAATTTAAGAATCAAGCAGTACTTTTTGTCCACAATGATGCGGGATTAGCTACACGTCACATCGTATTCGTATAAAACCTTTAAGCCAAACATACACCAATTTAATTTTAAAATGGACAAAATCTGTAAAGAAAGAAAAGACAGAGTTCACTAAAGGTTAGCCTAGAGCATCTCTCAACGATTAGTTTCCAACCCCCAAAGTGGACTCATTGTCATATTACCTTTTGTCAGCTGAGCTTTTGGACGCGTCCAGAGGGAGGGAAGACAGCTGGCTCACAGAACTCAATTCGGCCAGCTGGCTCGGACGTGCCTTCTCTCCGGGAGTTAAATCTCTCAACTGAAGGTAAAGACGCTTTAAGCTGAAGGTTAAGCTCAAAGTTCAGGATGGGGCTGAGATTATGTTAGGATCAAGCTAGGTAGAAGACTCGTTAAAATTTAGTTCAAAGAAAGCGTCCAATGGTGAAGGTATTCTACTCGCCAGAGGAGTAACTACATTGAAAGGATATTGAATCATTAAAGTGATGACCGGTGAAATCACTCCGGAAAATTCACTCCCAGGTAATTTCACTTCCTTGTAGTTTTAAATTTAAGTAGTTTAAATTTAAAAAATATTAAGTTGGGTTTACGTTAGGCGAGGTGAGGTTAGGTTAGGTTAGGTTAGGTTAGGTTAGGTTAGGTTAGGTTAGGTTTCATTTTTAATGGTGATTATAGATCAATAAAACGAAAGTAAAAGTTGTGGCTTTGGGGCCTAAACCATTAAACCCTTATATGGAAACAAAAAAAAATCTATCTTCATAAAGTGGCAGTGAGTGAATTTACCTGGAGTAAATTACGTGTGAAGTGAATTTACCGGAGCGAAAATACCGGGAGTGAATTCGCCTAGAAGCCATTAAAGTGAAGCGTTTCACAGAGTTGGAATATATGTGCCATCGGACAAATGAATTTCATTCACTCTAACATTATTTTAACTTCTTCACCCGATGATGGTACCAACAGTGAAACAGAAATATCACCTTCAAGCACATCACAACACGCCCATTTCTCAAACCTCACACCACTTCACAATAAATAATAACGCGGAACGAAAGTAAAAAGTTAAAATGACCTAACCTGCAGTTGTCGTTTGACCTGAGTTTCTCTGTCGTAATGCTCCGCTCGTGGGTCGGAGACGTAGTGCCTTGAGATAAATTGGCTCAACTTGTCACTGATATGTTGCCTCTGCGGCTTCCGTAAGAGATGAGGCGCCGGTCTCATCACTCTCCACCAGTTAGTGTTGATCACGTCTTCAGAAGCAGTCTCAGTATTTAAATGTTATAAATTATTATGAATGAAACGTATTTGAACGAAATTAAATGAATTTGAATGAAATGAATTTGAATATATTTGGATGAATTTAGATGAATTTAGATGATGGATACATTATAAAGGTGTACGACAATAACGAAGGTGGCGGAGGAACAAACAATTACGCTGTGATTGTAGACACCAATCGAGCAGGGAGTGTTGGAACTCCCTTTTCTCCCGTTACTGTCCTCTTCAGCTGATCTTTAACCGTATCTCATCTACCCTGTGATCAGTCCAACATGCTCTCAAAAACACATTTCTCATTCTATTCTTCACTACACAAAATCTTTTAAAAAACGACATCGTAAGCCTCCGAGACCTTAATTTCGGCGCCATTTTTACGGGCGCTTGCCCTTGGCCCCTCCCTTCCTGCATTAAAAAAAAAGGCTCGTCTATGAACTCAACCTTCGTGTTGTGAATATACATTTCTCACTCACTCGTGTGTGTGTGTGTGTGTGTGTGTGTGAAAATAACCACGAACGAAAAAGGAAACAGAATGGTGCTCAAGCGCTTTCGTTTCAGTGTTCCTGAGGATGTCATTAGACGAAAACGTTTGAGCACCATTCTGTTTCCTTTTTCATTCGTGGCTATTTTCATCATAAATAATATTCACGTGTTACTTTCGTGAAATAATTTATATATATATATATATATATTTACCAATTCTCTCATGGTATCGGCGAAATGTCTTATTTGGCTCTTAATCTCTCTCTCTAAAATTTGAGTTACAGGATCGATGAAGCGCTTTCTCTTCCTCGTCTGACGTCTCGGCGGTGTCATCACGCCCTCCTGAACCTCCTCCAACACTATCTGAAACGGGACAATAATAATTACCCTCAATGAGGCGCACCCACGAACGCATCTGCATAGCTAACACGGGGGGTATTACATGGCTGAAATGTACAGCTTCAACGCACACCGATTTCGGCGAAAATATTCAAAGTGGACGTCGTCGGACAATACACATTAAACTTCATTTTATTATCTTTCACACGATCAAACAGGACTCTAAATTATGAGGTATAATAATGTGGAGTGGTTGCGTGGAAGTGAGAATCAGACACGAGTAAGTAGAGTTGGTATATCATCAGTTCATACCTTATCTTCCTCTTTCCTCTGGGGAGGTTGAGCAACCTCCGGTACGGGAGTTTCTTCTTCGTCGGGTTTCGCGGAGGGTTCTTTTCTCTTCCTCTTAAAGGGAGGCTCAGGTTCCGCCGCGGGGAGTTGGATAGGGGTTTCCTGGGGTTCAACGACTGGCAAAACCTGAGTGATCTCTCTCGCGATTGGGGCTCTGAAATTACGGAAGTATCAAAGAAGTTACGGACTACCAAAGACCCGAAGATCCACTCTAGGTTAGCCAAAGAAGGTAGTAAAGTTGGAAAGATAAGGAAGTGACAATCCTATAAAATTCCACCTCCACTCAGAAACGATACTTTTCACACCATACATACACACAACCTCGTGTACGCAGACACGCATGAAAATCTGTGGTGGTAAGAAGTAGAAGACCAAAAAGGTTAGCACGAAACACTAATATACACGTTGCGGTTCTCTTTTCAAATTTATTAAGTAGAAAAAGCATCGTTTAATCGAAGCACCATTTACTAATCTCTTCCCATTTGCCCACTTCCTGCTCACCCCAAATCTAACTATAGATCAGAGCTCGATTTGCCAAAATATCTATCTATTCTTAAACATGTTTGTTAACCGATGCGCAACCAACCAACCAACCAAACCAAACCAAACCAAAATTAATCAACTACACACACGTTTGGTTCGACTATAGAACCTCGACATTTTCACATATTTAATTCTCCATCGCGACATTTATCTAATCTAAAACTAATAACTTTAACCAAAACTAATTTAACTTAACCTTAATTATATTCATTTTTCACGATAAAAGATAGCATTTATAAACTCGCGTGTCAGAATACGCACGTTCGTGTCGCAACGGGCTTATGTACCCCAGATCGTCGCGATTCCGCGGGTAAGGCACGCCCCCCACAGGGTGAATATTACAATTACACGTGAAAATGATGCATGATGCAAATCCATACGAAAAAATGAAAAGCGATTCAAGGCCTTTTGTGTATTTACCAGTACACCTGAAGAGGTGTGCTGCTAAATATGCGAAAGGCCTTAGTTTCATTTTTCGTGCATGCGCGCCCGAAAAGGCTCTCTCCCCCACTAGGAACTAACATTAGTTGAAACGAGGAACATTTTAAACATTTATAATACAGTTGCTTAAATACAGTACAGCTATTCGTATAGAGAAATGGAAGTGGTACTACTAACTTTTGTTAGTCTCTGGTAGGGGTATTGCTATTTGAGGCAAAGTGGTACAGCTGGCAATACCAGTAATTGAAAGTGGTTACCGGTAAACACCAGTACACTATCGATTTTTTTTTTTTTTTAACCTACGAACGGTACCTATTTTGCAAGGTGAATAATTTGACCTATAGCAAGGTATTTTTTAATACCTATTAATTTCAGTTTTATGATCCTTTGTATAAGCTGCTGCTTAAAGCGAGTGCATAAAAACTAAAAACACTTCAAAAATTATGATAGAAAAACTTACCAGCGTTGAAAAAGAAAATATAACATTAATAATAATGAGGGGCTTGATAAGAACTACGTTGAGTTATCACACATTGGCTTATTATCTTCAGTCCGTACAAAGTTAATTAAATCCATTGGATTATAAGAACAGATTATTATTATTATTGACGAAATTTCCAGATAACGATGTTCTTAAGTGATTTAAAATGTAGAAAACGGTCTTTCCACGCTGACTTGGGTTGGTGGTAGGGTAAAAATTATCTGTGCTGCATCTACCAAAGGACTGGTCTCTCAGATGCTCACCACAGCGGAATAGAAAAGTCTCTGTTCATTCGCATACGAGGTTCACTGTTACGAATAGTGCAGGCTACGAGAAGGCTTTCTTTATAGGAATCTTCCTTAAATACCATATATGATCTGCAACGAGACTTTTTTTCCTTGTTGCAGAATTCTTAATCAGTGCCTTCCTCAGCAGAGCTATTTGACAACATTTCATCATCATCTGGAACTTCCTCAGCTACAGTCACGCGCTTTCCTTTTAGAGCAACTCTTAGCAATATTTCCTTCGCTCGCTTTCTCTCCTTTGGTAACAACGGTAATTTGTACCGAGGATCGCGACAGACCCCAGCAAGGAGAATACAGTTTTCCATCAGTTGCTTTTGGCGTTGCACCAATGCATCTCAAAATTTTTGTGTCAGACCAGAATCTCCCCTCTTTGCTGGGCTCCCATATATGGAATATCATGCGTGAACGCGCATTTGAATGAAATGTTCGTCACCTCGAGCGCGCGAGGGTTTAACACGTAAAATGCCTCTGGACGCGAAAGCATTATGCGTTTCCTCCGCTGTTTAAATGTACGACAGGTTGTGTTAAATTTTATCCCGTCGTATTGTAGTGGTGGGTGGTAGTGGCTACCACCCTCAGTCCCTCACCTACTAAAGAGGTGGTGGGTTCGAACCCTGGTGGAGGCAAATTTTGCATATATATATATATATATATATATATATATATATATATATATATATATATATATATATATATATATATATATATATATATATATATACAGGGTGTCCGAGAATTATCTGTACAATTTTTGGCTGTTATTAAAAGTCAACCATGAAGTGTAGAAATTCCAGTGTTGTCCCATTTTACAGAGAATCTCATTAAGTTTTTTCTGATACCACGTTTTGACAAGTTTTTTAGAAATGTACGCGGGTGACAGACATTGATGATTTAAAAGCAAGAATCACAGCTGCTATTGAGCGAATTGATGTGGATATGCTGCAGCGTACATGGCAACATTTGGAGTATCGATTGGATGTTTTGCGAATCACTAATGGTGCACATATCGAATGTTTGTAACAACGTTACTTTAATAAAAGAAACTTTTGAAAATACAGATTCTAAATAATCTTGTTTAAGAATTTTACGTGTGTTATCAAGAATTTTATTAAAAGATGAAATTGTACAGATAATGTTCGAACACACTGGAATTTCTAAAAAACTTGTCAAAACTTGGTATCAGAAAAAACTTAATGAGATTCTCTGTAAAATGGGACAACACTGGAATTTCTACACTTCATGGTTGACTTTTAATAACAGCCAAAACTTGTACAGATAATTCTCGGACACCCCGTGTTTATATATATATATATATATATATATATATATATATAATATATATATATATATATATGTATATATTATATATCGTGTGTGTGTGTGTGTGTGTGTGTGTGTGTGTGTGTAATCTACCATTCCCATGTTCAGACTGTATCCATGTTTGTGCCATGAGAAGTTCGACCGAAGGGGCGAATGTCCATTAATTTTATTTTCCCTTTGAAGTACAACCAAGATAATCGACAGTTTACACATTTTCTATTTTTTCAATGTCTATAATCTACACTGTGGACTATATATAGACTGGGCCATATGCTACAAACTCTACAGTATATAGCCTATTAAGTACTACTAATTAGATTACCAACTTCACTCGTTAGTCACTCGCTCATTCGTACACGTTCTCTAATATCTTGTTTACTGTGAAAACTTCTTCGTTTCGTGAGAAATGATTCGATCATCTCGTCGTCCTCAATCATTACTTATTTACCTTTTATATTTCGACTTGGAATATCACTTCTAAATATATATATGTACTGGTCTTTCCCGTAATTATTCACACGAATTTAGCAAACTATTCTTAAAATTAATCCCAATTAATCTCCAATTTAATCCACTGCAGACTCCTTCTAAACACCGTCACGCACCATGACCTACTGACTACTTGTACTTTACCTATGTACCTCCAATGCTGTTCGTTACTGTCATTATTCTCTCTCTCTAGCCTGTATTCCGCTCATAAATCCCTGTAATGACTTATATATTCAATTGGATTAAAGTATTAAATTATTAACATTTGTCCTTATATTATCTGCAGTCTGTTAATCTATTTCAGACTTGAATACTAAATTGAATATCTTACTAAATATTTCCATATTTCGTATTCAGTGTATGCTATCATAGTTACTAATGGTGTACCGATTAATCTGCATCGGCAGAATCGGCCAATTTTTGGGCATCGGCCACATTTAGCCGATTCTCTTAAATTTTTACATTTTCATTACGAAACAAAATCTATATGAAAAATTGAACATACAAAAAAACTACAGGGTATACAAATTATCTTTACAACTTCTCTCAAATAAAAATATTAAGAAACGAGGTAAACATACCGTTTTTAAGCCATCTGTGAGAGAAAGTAATAAAGTTTCACATAACCTCACACACATTCAACATGAGCACCAATGTCACACCTGAGACGTCAAAAACGGTATTTCTTATTTTTTCGCCGAAGCGACAGTAACAACCACCAATTATCTGGATATGCTTGAGAACTACGTTTATCCACAGTTAGAGGAACAGCAGCCTTAATGTGTTTTTCCAGCAAGATGGCGCACCACCACATTGGAGCTTGTTGGTATGAAATTCCCTTAACATGCATTTCCCAAATCGGTGGATTGGCCGCGGGTACCCCATCTCTTGGCCGGCCAGATCACCAGACACAACACCCTGCGACTTTTTTCTATGGGGTTATGTAAAAGACTGCGTGTACACAATTCCAGTGGCCAACATCGACGATTTAAATAAAGACTGCTGCAAGAGTTGGCGTTGAAATGGTGTAGTGTACATGGATGGAGATAGAATATCGTTTGGACGTCTTACGTGTGACAAATGGTGCCCATGTTGAATGTGTTTGCAAATGTGCAAAAACGACATGTGTACCTTGTTTCCTAATATTTTTACTTGAGAGAGAGGTTGTAAAGATAATTTGTGTACACGCTGTATTTATAATAATTTATTCTCATTTCAAAGTGTAACTATATAAAAATACTTTCTATTCACGGAAAAGGGAAAGCGTAATAAGTTAAGTTGCCCATAAATTTACATTTTCTCTAATTAGCTAATCTCTAAATACTATAAACTATTGTAATCTCCTATTCTACAGGGTGTTCGAAAAGTCCCGTCACCCCCTACAAAATGTACATATTGTAATACCAATTTTATTTTTGTATGATTAATTGAATTTATACGTGATTCATTGACATTTTTTTTCTTTTCCAGGTATTAGAGTTGTGTGAACAATGGCAGACCAGTCCACTTACACTCTAGGATAGGAGACCGTCCGCTGCATCCAGACTATGTAGCGACCCGTGGTTCGGATCCCACGTAAAGCTGTAGGTCCCCTCCGTCATATGACCTTAGATGTTGCGGTGGTTGTTAAACAAAACCAATAATTATTATTACTCTGGAAGAAAGGATAGTAATGAGCACATGGGCTCATGAACACATACTGGCAAAACGATGCACGATATCCAAAATGATTTTATAATATTCGGTAAAGATTCGGTAGAACACATCCACCCAAACTAGTGACGAAAATAGGTTTTTCTGGTGTGTTTCAAACTGTTTCAATCGAGACTGACCTTCATTTTTGGCGCAAATGCATCGTTATGGGGATACCACCCCCCTTCCGGGGCTTTGACGAAGAGGGAAATTGAGCTAAAAAGGCCAGAATCAATTGAAACAGCATGAAATACACCAGAAAAACCTATTTTCGTCAGTAATATTCACGGCAAAGTAACCTAACCTGGTACTAACTTACCTTTCCGGGTCCCGACAATGATCCAACCTTACCTTTCCGGGTATAATTGCTTATGGCGTTGGAAACCACAAAGGTTAATTGAATGACCGGTTAGGTCAACTGTATGCCATTGACAATTGGTTAGGTTGAAGTCGTGATATTTTCGTTAAAACTAACGAAAATAACAACCTAACCAATTGTCAAGGGCATACAGTGGACCTAACCGGGCATTCAATTAACCTAACCGGGCATGGGTACCCCATAATGAATTTGGGACACGGAAAGGCGAGTAGTACCCCTAACCTAACCTAGACCTAGATGACGTCCGACTAGGACTGGGAGCTCCCACCACAGACAGCCATTCTAAAGCGACTGTTGAATTCAAATTTCAGCCGCCGGACCTGCGCGGGAGTATCACATGACAATGGGGCAGCCGCTGATTGGCTAATGATAAAGCCATGACTACATACGTTACGGGACGCGATGGTTTGACTTGTGAATAATAACGCCAAAACTTAATAATTTCGAAAATAAATATCTCGATAAATAGGAATTTCCGCCAAAATTAGTATAAAGTATAGAATAAAGTATTCTTGTTTTTTCGCTCTATCTCGCTGTATAAATATCAATATCGAGTTTGGTGGATGTGTTCTACCGAATCTTAACCTAAGATTCAATAAGGCTGCACCACCAAACAAGACGGTATTACGCTGGGAGAAAAAGCTGTTTGAAACTGGCTCTATCAAGGACAGACCACGGTCGGAAAGACCAACAACGCGAGAGCAGAAATTTTTTTTTTTTCTTTCTTTATTTTACCGCCGATTCGTACATAGTGTGGTACATATCTCAGCGAGGCAGTGGGTGAGTGGTGTTACTGAGTTGGGGATGATAGACCAGTGAGGGGGTGATGTAATGTTCAGTTACTGGGTAGTGGGTATGAGGGGCCTGGTCTCGGACCCGTTGAAGCAGGTGGGAATAAGTGAGGAAACGGGAGATTGCTTCCCCCGAAAAATGGGGGCCCTCAGCGAGCATGAATTGTAGACGCTCGGGTATGGGAATTTCGGCCAAGTGAGGGAAACATCTGCAACGAAGAGCGGACAAGTTTGGGCATTCGACCAGGAGATGCACGACAGTGATGGGAGTATGGCAGGTAGGGCAGAGCGGGGCTAGCGATTTAGCCATAAGGTGACCATGAGTAATGCGTGTGTCCCCTAAGCGGAGACTTCTTTATGTCGAGACCGGTTGAAGGAGGAGGCCCAGTATCCTACTTGCGGTTTTGTCTTGTGAAGTTTGTTTAGTGTGGCCTGGTCCCATTCCCGTTGCTAGATGGAACGGAAGTGGAAAGTCGGGAAGAAGTCGGTGAAAGGGAGGGGCCGGGATGAGGCCAGCAGTTAGCAGGCCGACTTTGCCGTGCGATCCGCCTCCTCGTTACCCTGGATGCCGACATGTGCCGGGACCCAGCAGAAGGCGATTGTCTTGTGTCGGAAGGCTGTTAAAAATGGAAGATTTGCTGGATGGTACAGACGAGCGGATGAGGGGGGGTTAAATATCTCTAGGGAGAGAAGTGCGCTTTGGGAATCTGAATAAATGACGAAAGAGCTGGCAGAGTGAGTGCGCACTATGTCGAGGGCCTCCTTAATCGCGAAGAGTTCTGCCGAGAAAACGGAGGTCTCGCGGGGCAGGCTTACGCCTCGAGAAAGTGGCTGGGCCAGTATCACCGCTGAGGCGGCCGCACCAGTCTCCGAAAGGGAACCATCTGTATAAATGGGGACTGTGTCCGGATGTTGGGTTGCATGTTCACGGAAGAGTGACCTGTATACCGTAACACTCGTGGTATTCTTCGGTAGGGCACACAGGTCCCTGCAAAACTTGATAGGGGTGAGGAGCCAGGGGGGGGGGCAGATGATGTATGAAATGGGGATAATTGAGGGGACGGGCATGTTAGAAAGGTCAAGGAAAGAGCGGACAATTTAGGGTGGCCCTTATTTTTCAACTTTTGAAATTACTTGCTCCCAACCCCTAATCTTCTTCCAATATATAAAAAAGTGCTCTGTGCAAAATTTCAGCTCAATTGGGCTATATTAAGGTGGCCCCCAAAGGCCCTAAAGTTTCAAAATTCACCAATAATTGGTATTTCTAATATAAAACCTTTATAATTCATTTGCAAACTTTGTTTGGGAAAATAATCACAAAGCATAATCGAACTTTCTAGAACCTTCCAGAAGCGGTTTTTTACGCACTTATGATACTTTTCAATTTCCGTGAATATCTCGTCCAATTTTGGTTTTAAGTAAATAATGGTTATAACTAAATTTATTGTAAATTTGGTTTTAAGTAAATAATGGTTATAACTAAATTTATTGTAAATTGAATTCTCTTTCGATCATATTCTATATTTCTTTCGAATAAAACACTGTAAAGAAGATAAAAACGGTTTTATATGAAAAATATCAATATTGTTAAAATCTGAAACTTTAGGGCCTTTGGGGGCCATCTTAATATTGTCTGATTGAGCTGAAATTTTACACAGAGCATTTTTACATGGATTAGAACAACTTTGGAGGTTGGGAGATGAAAAATATTTCATTTCAGAAAATCACATACAACTAAGGGCCACCCTAGCGGACATCTTTAGTGAAGTGCCAGCTCCGTCCCTGGGGTGGGAGTTCAGAAATCGCTGCGCATAGAAGCGAAGAGGGTAGTCTGTGTGCACGGAGGTATGTCCTCATGAGAAGCAGACCCCGTCAGAGGGCGAGGGGGAGGTAATTGCAATCCACTTGAAGGCTGGAGGCTGGGGAAGAGCGGAAAGCACCAGTGGCGAGGCGGAGACCCCTATTAAGGACCGGGTCCAAGATACGGAAGCAGGTGTTGGAGGCTGAACCGTATACTACACTGCCATAGTCCAGCTTCGACTGGACCATGGAAGTGTAAAGACGAAGGAGAGAGCGTCGGTCTGCGCCCCATGTGGTGTGGAAGAGGTGATCTAGTAGAGCGAGGGGACGCTGGAGGGACTGCTTCAGTTGTTTGATACGAGGAACCCAGTTGAGCCGTCGGTCTAGAATCACGCCCAAAAATGGCGTGGAGGGTACCACCTCAAGAGGATTGCCGTATAGCGTGACAGAAGAAACAGGAAGGGTTGCGGGTCTTCTGCTGAAGAGCATACACTTGGACTTCAGGGTGGAGAGGCGGAAACCCACCGACGTCGCCCACCTTTCCACCCGGTAGATGGCGAGCTGAATTTGCCGTTGAACTACGGACGGCTCCCGCCCTACAAAGTAGATGGCAAGGTCATCCGCGTAGATGGAAGAAGGGATGTTGGGTGGAAGGCATTTTGAGACTGTGTTCATGACGATGGAAAAGCATAGAACACTGAGGATGCTTCCCTGTGGGACCCTGTCCATCTGCACGAAAGTGTCTGAGAGGACTGAGCCCACCCGAACTTTAAAGGTTCGGGAGGATAGGAAGCCTCTGATGAAGGTCGGCATGGCTCCTACGACCCCTAGACTTTGGAGCTGACTAAGGATTATTGTCCGATGAGTGGTGTCGTAGGCCTTCTGGATGTCAAAAAATAATGATAGGACGAATTGTCCACTGTCGAATGCATTCTGGATGTCAAAAAATATTGATAGGACGAATTGTCCACTGTCGAATGCATTCTGTATGTCACGGCTGAGAAGGTGAATTTTCATTAAAACCAAACCAAAATTTAAGTTACTTTCATAGTTGCTGTACGATTCATGTCTGTTATTAATTGGCGGCACATCTGGAAACAATGAGCTGCAGTTGGTGCAGCTCAGTCTCGTGTTTACATTGCGTGCGGACGGTGCGGTTAAGTCGTGCTTTCTTTAATTACCCTTTGACGATGGAAAATCGAGTGAAGTATTTGCAAAGCATCAACTTTTCCCAGCTGACATTAAGTGAAAAGACTTAAATCAAAGCAAGAGGAAGACCTACACCAGTTTTATCCATTCAACAGAATAGTACAAGCAGGAACAAAGAATATACACGCCAGTTTAACATCAGTGTTTATCAGAAATGTGAATGGCTCTGTGGTTGTGACGAGGCAAATGCTTTATTCTGCTTTCCATGCTTATTGTTTGGTGGGGACTCGTCATGGACGAAAAGTGGTGACTGACTTGAGGCATTTGGCACAGAAAATAATGAAACATGAGCAGTCAGCCAAACACATGAATAACATGATTGATTTATCGTTGCTAGGTAAAGTGAACATTGCAGCTCAAATTGACACAGCATACAAGCTCTGTTGCAAAACACAATGAACAGGTGAGAAAAAACAGATATTATCCAAAATCATATTAAACTGTAAAATTTTGTGGAAAATTTGAACTCCCTCTTAGAGGACATGATGAAACTACGAGCTCCAAGAATCCGGGAGTATTTCGTGGATTAGATGATTTTGCCTGTAAACTGGATTCTAGCTTAGATGCTCATTTAAAGACCGCTACAGTCTTTAAAGGAACATCTAAATCAATACAGAATGAACTTTTAGAATCTATGTTGGAAATCTGCAAAAATAAGATCAAGGAAGAAGTAAAGAATGCAGAATATTTGGCAGTTGTGTGTGATGAGACAACGGATATTTACGATAAAACACAGATGGTAATTGTTCTAAGGTATGAGCTACAAGGGAAGCCTGTTGAGAGATTCTGGGGATTTTTTAACCCTATCAACCAGACAGCAGAAGCCTTATCAAGTGTGTTACTTAAAGAGCTCCAGACTTTAATTGGTGATTGTCCACACAAGCTCATTGCCCAAACTTACGATGGTGCAGCTGCTCTAAGTGGAGTCAATAAAGGTGTGCAAACCAAAATAAAAGTGTATCCCACTTTATCCACTGTTATGCACACCAACTGAACTTGATTTTCGAAAAGGCAACATCACAGAATACTAATGTTCGAGTATTTTTCAATAGCTTGTCAGTAATACCAGCATTTTTTTCTAAGTCTCCACAAAGAATGGCTGCATTGGAGAATGTTGCTGGCCATCGAATTCCAAGGCCATCTGCAACACGTTGGAATTTCAAAAGCAGAACAGTCAATGCTGTGCATGAAATGAAAGATGCACTAATTGAATGTTGCAGCACACTGGAAGTATCTAACTCAAGAGACACTGGATCTGCAGCAGGTGGTATCAAAAGAATTGTGAATGATCCTGAATTTGAATTTTGGTTGGAATTTTTCTCCAAAGTAATGCCTCATGTTGACATCATGGTCTCTCAGCTTCAGTCTAGAAATATTGATGCAGCTAAGGCTAACGCCTCTTTAAAAGTTTTTAATTCCGCAATTCAGATATTAAGAGATGAATGTGATGCCATAGTGTCGCCTCCTGAGCAGAAGAGAAGAAAATTTAATAGAGATAGATTTGCCGCTGCAAAGGAGGTCTGTGACGTAATTTTGCTGCAGTGCAGATAGAGATTCAGCTTTACTAATCATTTGGAAGCAAGCAAGTTACTTTTAGTGAATAATTTTCCAGTGTATGCAAAAAATTTCCCTAGTAGTGAACTTGCACAAGCAGTTGCAGCCTATCCCTTGCTTGAAAAAGACAAATTGAGAACTGAACTTACTGTACTGTACACAAGAGAAGATTTGTGTAAATCAGAAAGTCTCTCAGACTTGTTGGAGATGATGAACGACAATCATCTGCAGTCAACATTTTCAGACACTGTCAAGTTGCTGAAATTTTGAATAACTCCAATGACAGCGGCAGAAGCAGAAAGGTGCTTTTCAACTTTGAAGAGAATTAAAACTTTTTTGCGCACTACCATGGTGAATGACACACTGTCTGCTTTAGCAATGATATCCATTGAAAATAAAATAACAACAGAAATGAAGGATTTTAATGAAAAAGTAATAAACCATTTTGCTACATCGAAAACCCGACGCACCGATTTTATTTTCAAGTAATACTACCATCACCACCTCGGTCATCCCTACCGCCACCACTACCACTCCCACCATCCCTTCTAGCACCACCACCACCACCACCACCATGCCCTGGAAATCCGTGGACATCAACTCATACCTGAGGTAGGTCAAATTTGTGTACCCTACTGTTGTGTGAAGCTTGCAGTCCCTCCATTTTATTTTATCACGAGCCGCCACTGGTTCATAACCTCACCCTTCAACGTTAGTATAGGTTCGGCATTCGTCAACTGTAACCCTACCCCTGCCCTCATCAAGCGTTGCAAGTCTTTCAGTCACCTTGCGTACACTACGTTTTAAATCAACTATCTTCGCTTAACTCAAAAAAAAAACCGATCTCTCGGTAATCGCCATAGGACCGTCGTTGTAATCTTTAAAATCTGTATACCACCGATTAACCCGACACCTAGCACGCGATACTTTCTGCGACGGCATCGCGCAAGTTAAATTAGTTAAATTAGGTAGAAACAATATCAGAGCGCCCAGGGAATGCGTCCGCTCAGTAAGGAGTCTGGCTGACGAATAACAAAAAATCTCGGCATGAAACCATACCGCCCATCATTTGTTAATGAATTAAGCGATACAGACGCAGAACCGATATGAAGCCCGTGAACGGTTTTTGACCGTTTTTCCAACAATTCCTGCACGTGGAACGGTGATTTTTTCTGGCGTGTGCAATTTACCATAGCGCCAAAATGAAAAACGTTTACTTCTGGAGCAAGGAAAATCCACACTTCTTTGAGGAACTGTAACACCATCCACTGCACGTGATGATATGGGGTGCAGTGTCTGCCAGGAACTTGTTCGGTCCATATTTTTTTGAGGGTCCTGTCAACCAAACTGCCTACCTCAACCTGTTACGGAACTAGTTTGTGCTTGAGCTCGAACGTTCAGGGCTGCTTGGTCGGATGGGTTTCAACAAGACGGGGCTCCGGCTCATTTTGCCATTGATGTGAGAGAATTCCTCAACGAAGTGTTCAGAGACAAATGGATCTACCGTGGTTCGCAACATTTACCTGCCCCTCTTGAGTGGCCTTCCTGAAGTCCAGAGCTGTCTTCACGTGACAATGCATTATGGGGTTTCGTCAAGCAGAATGTATCCCGGGTGCGTTACCGCACAACAGAGGAACTGAAACACGCTGCTCGAGATGCATTTGGTGCAATCACTCCAGCAATGCTGCGTCAATTCTCACACGGCACATGGAGGCGCATAATCCTTTGTTACTTAAATGATGGTGCACACACAGATACTCTTGATTAGTAACTGTATTTACTGTAATTAAAGTGATTGTTGCTAGTGGCTTGTTTCTTAAATTACACCTACCACATATAAATACAATTAATCACACAAAAATAAAATCTATTACAATATGTACATTTTGTAGGGGGTGACGGGACTTTCCGAACAGCTTGTATATTAATAATAATCTCTATTAAGTTGTACTTTATAATTTATATATTAAACCATCTTATTATGTTGAATTTATTTTAAGTATTTTAATAATTTTATAAACCTAAATTGTATATCCAATTTTGTATTCAAATAGGCCACCAGGGACTTGAAATTTTAATGAGAAATTTGTTGTTGTTTACATTGAAGAAAATACTTTCAACAAGCAAAAACAATTACTTCAAATATTGGTATTCAATTTGTGAAACCAAAATTATTTTATCATTTTACTGAGTAATAAAACTGACATTTTTGCTACGGTATATGAGCAGGGTCAGCAAAAACCCGGGTTTTTCACACACAAAAAAAACCCAACTGGGTTTTGGGTTTTTTGTTAGGTTGAAATTTTTTTTAGAAAGGTTCGATAATTATGTAGTGCCTAATATATCTATTATTTTATTAATTTATTTATCTAATCTACAATATATATTAAAAAGCCATCTTTATTTCACAGAAAATTCAGATATGAGATATAATAATGGCATATTAGAATTTTCTCCATTTTAATTTTAGATCTTTCCTTTATTTCTTAACAGCAGATTTCAGCTTTATTTAGACCTAACTCAAATTTAAATTTTTAAGACGCCAAACTCAGAGTTATAGGAGGTGGAAGATCTAAAGCTAGCGAATGGGACGAGTTGACTTTTTTAAGTGATCAGCCTGCTAGAGTACTATGCAATTATTGCAAAGAATGTATCACTCGAAAAATTGAGAGAGTGAAACATCTAGAGAAATGCAGTAGAAGAAAAGTGGAATATTTTGAAAATGAGGCAAGAGGTATGCCGAGACTCGAATTTGGAGCATCAGTTGAAACTGACTCACTTCCTCCAACTTTGGCTTCTGGCAAAGATGATCCAAAGATTATAAGTGAAATGTGCCTGAAATGAGTGACACCAGTGCAGGTTCTTCATCATCCACATTCTGTCATTCAACGCCAATAGAGCATAAAAGGCAAAGATCAATTACACCATTTGTGGTAAGAACGACTGTGGACCAAAAGGAAGAATTAGATTTACAAGTTGCGAGGTTCTTTTTTTCAGCTAACATACCCTTCAACGTTTTAGAAAATAAAGAATTTATAAAATTAATCAAAGGTCTAAGATCAGGATATGAACCACCAAACAGGAAAAGGTTGGCATTTGATCTGTTAATAAAAGTTAATAATGAAGTAATCCATGAAATGAAGAATGACCTTAATCTTGATGATTGTACCATTACCCTTATACAAGATGGCTGGAGTTCAGTAGGTAATGATCCTATTATTGCGCACAGTATTCATAATGGAAAAAAGCCATATCTGATTTCAGCAGTAGATGCTGGAGGTACAAAAAAGACAGCAGAATATTGTGCACAGTTAGCTAGAGAAGCAATAACAAAAACTAAAGAAATATATGGCATTGATGTAAGTATAACTATTTTGTAGGTACATTTTATTTTAGTTATAAAATGAATGTAATTCTCCGCCTTGGTATACTCAAATGCTCAGTTCCTTATGACATTTTATTTTCAGGTATTTGCTATATGCACTGATAACGAAAACAAAATGATAAGAATGAGAGAAATTCCTAAGGACAACTACAGTCTTGTTACTTATGGCTGTTCAGCACACCATCTAAACTTGGTAGAAAAAGATCTCCCCAAAATCAGTTCTCAAGCATGTTGTAGAAATGCAAAAAACTTCACTTTTTTCTACGTGAAGGTCAAAATATGATAATAAAAACCCACTCTAATAGACTGAGTTTATTTCCACAACAGTTTCGATGCCCACTGGCATCCTCTTCGGGTGGATACAGAAAAACGAATGAACCAAAAACAAGAGGGAAAACAGTCCAGGAACCATTAAGAAATTCGCACCTGGGTTAGATCCCGTTCTCCCGATACTGGAAGGGCATTTTTATTAGAGACCCCCCCGCTTATAAGTACATTCGCACAAATTTAAAACTACCTTCTTGTTCTATACATACAGATTCTATTATTTTTTTTACATAATTATTACATTCATTATTAAATTTATTACATTTAACATTGGATTATTATTTATTACAGAAATTATAAATTTATTATTACATTGATTATTACACTGTTGTTTATTATACATAAATTGTAAACCGAAGAACGAATGAAAAAGGCGAGAAGGAAACAATCCAGAGACCTTTAAGAAATTCACAGTTAGGTTAGAACCCGTTCACCCGACGCCGTAAGGGATTTTTTTACCAAGAATCTCATTAAAGGGTCCAACTTATAAGTACCTTCGCACAAATTAAAATTATCTACTTGTTCTATAAATACAGATTCTATTATTTTTCTTTTGACATAATTATTACATTTTCAGGCTCGCACATCACTAATTCCTGTGACTCAACCCTTTCAGCCCTGAATTTTTTGTAGGGTTAAGTTATGAATGCGTGTATTTGAAACGTTAGCAATTGGCATCTTCAGTCCTTAAAGGGTTAAAGCGGGGAAGAACGATCAGTTTTGACGTTGAGTCCTTGTTTACGAAAGTTCCCCATTTGATGATGTACTTAGTTTTTTAGATAGAAAATTGCCAACATGTAACGTAGAACTAGGCATGCCCACACCTATATTTTTAAAACTGATAAAACTCTGTGTCACCAATAATGCCTTCTCCTTCGGTGAAGAATTTTATTTGCAACATTTTGGTATGGGAATGGGGTCCCCTTTATCCCCCAATACTGAGTACATTATACATGTAATATTATGAGTCGGAATTGTTGCAAACAACATGTCCCAGGAATCTAATTTGGTTTCGTTATGTAGATATGATTTTCTCATTTTGGCCTGACCACTGGAACAACTTTGACACTTTCTTTGTCATTAAATAATCTTGTTCCCTCTATTAAATTTAAATATGAATGGGAGAACGACAAACAATTACCTTTTCTAGATGTTTTGGTCATTAACGAAAGCGGAAAGCCCAATTTCACGGTCTATAGAAAACCTACTCATTGTAATTCGTACATTCATTATTTTTCATATCATGATGAAGGGGTTAAAAGCTCGCTTATTTCTTCCATGTTTCTAAGAGCACTCAGGATTTGTAGCCCACATTTGCTGGACCCAGAATATTCAAAGATTTGGAACATTTTTAAGGATTTAAAATATCCTGAGTGGTTTATCAGAAAGGCGTATTTTAAAGCCAGAAAATCTTTTTATGCCCCTTGGGAACCTTCAGTTAACCAAAAACAGTATGTGAGTTTGCCTTACATTGCCGGCTTAGAAAGAGTAAAACCGTTGACGAAAGATTTTAAGTTTGCTTTGGCGTTCAAATATTCGTCTACCGTGAAAAGTAAATTGGTTAGGAATAACGTTGCAAAACAGGAACAAGCCTGTGTCTACAGCATTCCCTGCAAAAGTTGTGATTTAGTATACGTAGAAGAAACTGGAAGAAATATTGAAACCCGTATTAAAGAACACAAATATGCCTTCAGAAGTTGTAATACTAATAATGCTATTTTTTATCACGCCAGCTAAAATAATCATGCTATAGATTGGGAATCAAGTAAGGTACTTTACAAATGTAATAATTATGTCAAATGAAAAATAATAGAATCTGTATGTATAAATAAATAGCTTATGCAACTTATTAATGAGTCGTGAATTAGGATTCACACTGGTGACAGTGCTAATGCTAACATTGACAGTGCTAATGCATAAAAGTAAAGCTGACAGTAGCTATGAGAATAAAAACCCACTCTAATAGACAGAGTTTATTTCCACGACAGTTTCGACGCCCACTGGCATCCTCCTCGGGAGGATGCCAGTGGGCGTCGAAACTGTCGTGGAAATAAACTCTGTCTATTAGAGTGGGTTTTTATTCTCATATTTTGACCTTCACGTAAAAAAGTGAAGTTTTTTGCATTTATGACAGTAGCTAATTTATTGGATTTGTTTTTAGCTTACATGAGGTTGGTGATGGTTTCGGAAATATTTGTTAATTTCTACAACATATGATAAACTGTCTATTAGAGTGGGTTTTAATTATTTCCACAACAGTTTTGATGCCCACTGGCATCCTCTTCGGGTGGATACAGAAAAACAAATGAACCAAAAACAAGAGGGAAAACAGTCCAGGAACCATTAAGAAATTCGCACCTAGGTTAGATCTCGTTCTCCCGACACTGGAAGGGCATTTTTATTAAAGGGACCCGCTTATAAGTACATTCGCACAAATTTAAAACTACCTTCTTGTTCTATACATACAGATTCTATTATTTGGACAAATAATATTTTAGGGTTGGTTAATGGAGAAAGGAGGTATGATGCCACAACTACCAAATGAAACCAGATGGAATTCTCAGTTAGAATGCATAAAAACCTATTTGTCAAATTATTCTCTAAATATGGAAATAAAAGGAGAGCATATTGAAGACACTGATCACATCGGAAAATTGATAGATAACTTATCTATACAGAGAGAGGCACTCAATTTACAGTCACAACTCTTACTTGTTGGAAATGCTCTAGATAAGGTGTGTTTATATTATGCAGTTAAAATTACTTAACTTTAAATACCAATATTAATTTAAAGATATTTTATAGACTTATAGTGCACATTTTATTTATAGAATCCTGTACTAAAGCACTACTAATAAATTATTAAAATACACTTCATTTTATGCGTGTTGTAACTTGTAACACCAAAAAATAAATTCTAACTGCATAATTCTAAATGTTTACAGATGTTTTTATTCAGCCATATATAACTTTATAGTTGTTTTTTTTTGTTACAGTTGCAGGCTGATAATAACATTATCTGATGCTGTTGAAATTTGGCTCAATTTAATCCAAGATGAAAAGTTAGCTCCATACAAAGAAGATATTATTAAGAGATTTAAAAAAGCTATGGAGCCATGTCATCTTTTGGCAAATACTGTATAACTGACCCAAAGTATGAAGGTAAATAGGACCTAAATGTTTAACTACTATCAATATATAAAACATAGGTAACTCAACTGTATGGGCAGAAGAGTTTTCTCTAATCTGAATCAAATCATCTGGCTTTGCCATATTAGATAACAATTAGCATGAATTAGATACCATAACATAAATTATAATCTATATTATTAGCTTTATTTTTGTTTCCACACAGTTCTATTATTTTTCAGGACAAAAACTGAATAGAGTTCAAGAGGAAGAGGCTGAAGAATGGCTGATTGAAATAAATTCAGAATACATGGCAGGATATTATGCATTCCGCTTAAAAGACGCACTAATTTTTCCTCCTTATTTATTCAAAGATAGTATAGTCACTATAGTAAGCTCTACATCAACTAGTAATTGGTGGAAAATTGTTGAAATGAAAGAAAAAAAGAGAGAGATCAGGTTACTATTAGGTTTTGCTAAATTTATGAGATCTATTCATAGTTGTCCGGCCAGTTCCGGATCATTGGAAAGATTTTTTTCAACGTTTGGCTTGGTATGGAGTAAAATGCGAAATAGGTTAGGGAAAGAAAAGGCAGAAATGTTAGTTCGAATCTACCGCCACCTAAGGTCAAAAGATGCTGAAGATACTGATCAATAATTAATCAATATAAGGTACCACTTAAATTATTAAGCTGAAAAGAAACATGATTTATTTTTAGTTATAGGTAGCCAATTAGAAGATAGATAAATTAGATACAGTATTAGATATAAGGTTCATAATGAAACATGTCAAATAAATAGTTTCTGGAAATTTTAGTTTATATTGGCCTTATCACATTAATTATAGTTTTTAATATATAAGACTGCATAACCATATTATAAAAAATGCCAAGTTAAAAATAAGTTTATGAGAAGTAAATTGATGTGGGTTTTTAGGTTGGGTTTTTGGGTACCAACCCTGTATATGAGTAACAAATTCTGGTACTGTATATTGTGAAGTGAGCTTAAGAAGAGCATTTAAACAAATTTGAAATTTAAAAATGTGAAAATTTAAAGTTTTTACATTAGATTAGTAAAGTTTATATTTTTTTAAATGTAGTCAAAGACTCGGCATCAGTATCGACAGTGTTTTATGGAATCGGCATCGGCTAAATTTTGGAATCGGTACATCCTATAATGCTATAAAGTTCATACTTTATAAGTCATTGCATATATCGTCTTGCGAATCGTCCTTTATATATAGTAAAACATTTAATTTATTAATTTATCTATTGTCTACCTATGTCTTATCAACTTGTATCTAACTATTCAAATTCGTGTATGTAAACCTTACGTACACCGTCATTGCGCACACAGGCGTATATCTCTACATACGTCGCGTTGTGCTCCCTGACATATTTGCGAATTCAGTCCTCCGAAAGCCTCAGCACTATTCTGCATATGCCAGTTTTGCAACTAAACATATTTCATTGGAATGTCTTAAAAACTCACTCTCGCTTCAGCTAGAAACTGTTATGTTAGGTTATACTGTTATCGTGCTATGTTACCAGTTCGTTATCTGTCCACATCACATAGTTCTCCCTACTGTCACTGATTGTACTCAGAAATGGGCATAAATACTTTAAAATTTATTTAAATACTACGCAAATTTGTATTTAAATACCAAATACATTACTGTAAACTGGAATGCAGGGGGCGGGGTACCTCGTCCCCAGAGGACACACCGTTTAAAAACGGGGCCCCGTGATGCGAAAGTTTGCCCCCAAAATGGCGCAAAGCCTCCAGTCCGCCAATCCCACCGGCTAGGACACCCAACCATCCAGCACAGTGACGCCCTAAGGGCGTCACCTCCGGAGGACAGCTCTGGAGACCCGTATTGGGAGCCAAAGACGTTAGTGGCTCTTAGCACGGTCCCCCCAGTAGCCTGTCCAGCATGGGTGACCCTTCCGGGGGGCTAAGCCCCCGCCGACGTAGCCCACTGGGTCAACACGACAAGGTGGCGACAGGCGGGATATATATATATATATATATATATATATATATATATATATATATATATATAAGAAACGACAAATACTGGAAAGTTACTACCGCATTCAATGTATACTTACCGTTCTACTGTGTCCACTGATGTGATAGGGAGTTGCTCTTCCTTTTCGGACTGTAACGCACCATTTTTGAAGTAAAAGAAGTAAATATTAAACAAAAATTAATTTACTACTATATATTGCAAAAGATAATAATGCAACATTTTAGCAACAGTAAAAACAAGAACTATCATGGAACGACATCAATGTCCCCGCCTATATTTGTACACTTAAATGAAGCTCATTCTTGGTCACGACACAGTCTTGTGACGATGCACACACGTATAAAATTTCATCAATTTATGATGATTGGTTTAAAAGTTACGGTGCAGACACAAAAAAGCTTCGTTCGACATCTGACATCTATCTGTGATCCTTTGGGTGTACCACTTATGACCTTTTTTTCAGATCCATTGAACATACCTTTTTTCCTGTTAAAAATGTTTCACTTTTACTAAATATATCAAAAACAGATTCAACAATTTTGGGGTCCCCGACCCACCCCCGAAAATGGGCCCTCCCCCCCTGAAAATGCTAGAAATACCCATTTTTTGTATTGTAATCAACCTAAATGAACAAGATTTTTGTCACATATCAACATATTTGATATCAAAAGAAAGGTAATTCGAAGCTTTATTCAGTAAGGTACAAGAAACAGTAGTAGGGTGTTACCACCCCCTTTAGAGCATCATCCCAATGCAGCTCTGCGGCGATAGGCCTCGAAAGGATAAGACGAGTAAGAACTTTATTCATCTTATCGAATCGAAGTGGGAACAACTTGGTTAACATTAGGTTAAAATTATATAAATTAAAATACTTTAAGCTTTTGATAATGTTAACAAAGCCCCATCATTTTTTTTATTTATTTCTCAAAAATAACAAAAACGATCTTTACCAATAACAAGAAAATAAAGTTTAAAACAAAAGAAAGTAATCTTAGGAACCTTTCGCACTTAATGAACAAACTTTTATTCGCTTGAAACGAATCTTAAAACAAAAACAAATAATCTTAGTTACATTTTAACCTCAGAGCAGTGACCAAATTTTTCTTCGTCATGTTTGGGATTGCATGTCTATTTTGTTCAACGACCTGCAAAAGTTGTTGAAATTCACTTTCATCCTTACAATGCCCATGAAAATCTTGCATGAGCTTGACGCCACGCTCTGCCGTGTCATTTACTACTATGGCAGACGAAATAAGGCCTCTCATTCTTTTAAAATCGTCATCATCTTCCCATAATGATATGAGTTTTTTAATCCATTCCCTAGATGAGTTGAGAAGTCTGAATAGGTACCAAGATCTTGGACCTATGAGGCGATGAAGTCTGACACCCTGCTTCAGAATAGGGAAGATAGGCTGACCTGGTGTGAACTCTTGAGGAGGATCATATTTTGTTAATTCTTTGGCCATCTTAACCTTTTCTTCATTATTAACAGAGCCAAACAAAGCCATGGGGACGAGCTCTTCAGTCAAGTACCAATAACGACCTCGAAAAATGGCTAGGGCAGATTCGGCAACCTCACTGTCTATTTTTTGTATTTTATCAATTCATTGTAGAATCTAAGATCATTTACAGGAGTGTCGGATGATTTAGTACAGGACAACCAATATTTTTCATAAAAAAGGGATGTAAACTGACAAAATCTTTCAAGTTTTTGAATAGTGACAGCTCTGAGGTTAAAATGTAACTAAGATTATTTGTTTTAAGATTTGTTTCAAGCGAATAAAAGTTTGTTCATTAAGTGCAAAAGGCTCCTAAGATTAATTTCTTTTGTTTTAACTTTTATTTTCTTATAAATTATTAGTAAAGATCTTTTTTGTGTTATTTTTGAGAAATAAATAAAAAAAAAATGATGAGGCTTTGTTAACATTGTCAAAAGCTTAAAGTATTTTAATTTACATAATTTTAACCTAATGTTAACCAAGTTGTTCCCACTTCGATTCGATAAGATGAATAAAGTTCTTACTCGTCTTATCCTTTCGAGGCCCATCGCCGCAGAACTGCATTGGGATGATGCTCTAAAGGGGGGTGGTAACACCCTACTACTATTTCTTGTACCTTACTGAATAAAGCTTCGAATTACCTTTCTTCTGATATCAAATATGTTGATACGTGACAAAAATCTTGTTCATTTAGGTTGATTACAATACAAAAAATGGGTATTTCTAGCATTTTCAGGGGGGCCCATTTTCGGGGGTGGGTCGGGGACCCCAAAATTGTTAAATTGAACCTTTTCTTGATATATTTAGTAAAAGTGAACCATTTCTAACAGGAAAAAAAGGTACGTTCAATGGATCTGAAAAAAAAAAAAGGACAAAAGTGGGACACCCTAGTGACCCTGACTTCGATGCAGGGACCCGATTCTTGTTTATAACACATCGTCTTGCGGTGATCCATATATGTGGAAAGTTTCATCAGTTTATGTTGAGCAGTTCAAAAGTTACGGCGCGGACATGAAAGTGTGACAAACAGACGGATAAATGTAAGTCAGTATGGCCCCTCCAAATTTATTTGGTCGGGGGCATAATGAAGAGTTAAATAGCAAAAGTGTGTGTGTGTGTGTGTGTGTGTGTGTGTGTGTGTGTGTGTGTGTGTGTGTGGCTAACCACAATGTCTGGAGCCTCAGAGGTAACAAGACGCGCTCAAGAGTCTAAGGCAAGGAATTAAAAATTTAGACAATCCAATTCGTAACTGCCTTCTATTCTAGACGTTCTTGGTATGAAAATGTTTGTCTTTGAGTCCACTTAACACCGACACTGGTATTTTCATTATTTATATTTTTATTTAAAAAATCGGTTCTTCTTCTTATTATTACTCGTTTTATTATCTCTTATTTTTGTATCTTTGTTTTAGTCTCGTTTAGGTTTTTAGTTATTATTATTAATAACTGAATTATAAAGTTATTTTGGTTTCTTCTGCTAATATATACATATACATAATATATATAATATATAATATATAATATATATATAATATATATGCACTAAAATCACAGAATAAATATATCAGGGTTCATAGCGAATCTTGCCAAGTGATTTCCCTAACTTTTCCTGGTCAAATTTTATTCTTTGCTTATTTTAAACGTCCCCGTCCTCCATCCCCTTACACACACACACACACACACACACACACACACACACACACACAGTGCCATTTATTTACACACTGTTGAAAATTATCTAAGCAGTCTGCCGTAGCCCATCGTTCTTTAGTCATGTTAATTCCCTGACCACTATCGAATTTTTTTGTTTTCCCTGAAATTTAGCGACAAACTTTTATTTTCCCAAACTTCCCAGGTCGCTATGAATCCTGTGTGTGTATATATATATATTAGTGATGGGACGATGCATCGCAATCGCGATATAATCGCACATTTTTTACAATCGCAATCGCAATCGCATTTAATGAGTGCGATTGTTGCGATTGTGAACAAAAGATTTAAATCTCTACAAAAGTTGCTATGAAAGCTGCTCTTTCATGCGTACTTAAAGGAAAGTTTAGCTAACAACAATACGGAATAATAAATAAATAATAAATAAGTCAAAAACAGAAATGAAAACGGGTTGCGAATTAGTTGAAAACAGAATAAAAAATTGGTTTAATAATAACAATAAGTACACCTCTTTATTTGCTCTATGTAAAATTGGAATGTTAAAAAATCAAGCTAACCCTATGGTAGGTAACGCGTTTAGGTATATTTAAAGCATAAATGAGCGTTATGTGAGGCTAAAGCTAAAACATCGCAATCGCAATCGCGCGATTTTCAAATTCTGACAATCGCAATCGCAATCGCAACAGCGATTGTATGAAATATGACAATCGTCCCATCACTAATATATATATATATGTATATATTATATATATATATTTTTTTTTTTTTTTTTAAGTTCGGGAAGAACCGATTCGCCTCTATTTAAAAGGGCATATCTCAGCGGAAAAACAAAGAAAAAGTGAGAGGAAAGACAGAGGAAAAAGAAAGGGTGGAGGGGACAGTCGAAGTGGAAAAAGACCAAGGATGACAAGGACTGCAGGGTCGAGCCCCATCATCCTTGGGTGCTAGGGCCGGGAGGGCGCACGTGAAACCTCCAGGAACAAGCACGTACAAACGAGCACAAAGAGCACTCAAGAGCACGAGCTTAGAACCCCCTTGCGGGGATATATATATATATGTATATATATATATATATATATATATATACACAGCTGACCTGAATATCCACTGCCTGAGGCAACTGAGTCTTCTTTAGAAAGTCATCTGGGGGTAAGAAGAATGGAGGACCAAATTCAGTGTCTTCGAAAGGCGCCATCTGCAGGGGATCTGGGACCTATCGAAGAATAACCATTCGGGTTATAAGAGTACCAAGGGTAAATACCAGTAGGGGTACTATTATTACTCCAACACACTGGTTCTTTGAGAATGGGATGGTACCTCATTCCTGGTGATGATTAAAGCGTGATTAAAGCGTTGGTTGTACATGGACGGCATCTCCCCACTTACTTTGGAGGTCAAAGGTCAGTCACTGACCCGAGGGTGAAATGGAAGCGATTTTTTTTTATGGAAGGTGTATCAGAATGCTGATCAGCGATCGAATCGTTTCAAATTCCATCGGATGTTTCATGAAGAACTACAATCAAATGTGACCAGCAAATAAACATTTACAATCAAGGTAAAATAGCCGACATGAACGGAAAATTTAGTAATGATTCTAGTCAAAATATTATAGCGACACTCAAAATTAGGGCTTAAACATTTTTATCACGTTCTCTGAGAACGATCACGAGTCACGAACAATCACGAGTCACGAACAATCACGAGTCACGAACAATCACGAGTCACGAACAATCACGAGTCACGAACAATCACGAGTCACGAACAATCACGAGTCACGAACAATCACGAGTCACGAACAATCACGAGTCACGAACAATCACGAGTCACGAACAATCACGAGTCACGAACAATCAGTAAAAATACTGCCTTTTTTTAATGTTTAAGCGGCTCCCCCAACTTTTAACCACTGTCAGAACGAGTGTCGAGGCACTGTACCCTATCTAATGCCATGGTCAATGCGGTCCATGGGCTACGTGGGTCACGAACGAACCTGGTCCCTAAGCGAAACAGTGGGCCTGAGAGAGACATCTTCCACGAGGGTGATTTCTTTTTCGTCAACCACATTCGGGAAGAGTAAAGGCTCCTCGCTCCACTCCTGAAGAAGTCGCGACATTTCTTCCATCTGGCCCGCTTTCTCCGCGCCTCTCGCCACATCAGCCACGCTCTCTCTCTCTACCAGCTTCTTCTTCTTCTTCGCCATCTCTTCCTTCGCCAATCCTCTCTCTGCAGAACGCGAATAAGTATGTGGTTACTGTGGTAGGTCCTCGACAAAGTTACAGTTACGTTTCGTAGTTAAGGATAAGCGTGTGTATTTTGGGGGTTGTTTAACCTTCTTCGTAACGGAAAAGGTCATATAACGGAGGGGACCTACGGCTTTACGTGGGATCCAAACCACGAGTCGCTACCAGACATGGGGTAATAGTAGGCTGACCATACGTACCGTTTTGAACGGGACAATACCGTTTTTTTTATATTTCCTGGCCATCCCGTCGTTTTAATAAAAATGTCAATTTTGTCCCGTTTTTAATAAAAACTATAAATATACTTTAATATTGGTCAATCATAAATTATTATTCATAACCTATAATCGCATATAAATATCATGGATACCAGTAATTTGTATAACCATAGAGTCGCATTGTGATTTATTCAGAGAAAATAAAAAATACATGTTGGCAACACTTGCGCGTATCAGATGCGGCGTCTGTTCTGCTGTAGCGTTAGTTTTTGTTTTGCCTGTATGCTAACCGGTGGCTTTGTTGTTCTATGCCGGTGGTTTAAACTTCATATTTTTTAAAGTTTTAAGTCGTATTTTTTAAAGCTTTAAGTCTATCCTTGCAATGTCAAAGATGCGAAACTGCAGTTTTAATGACGATCTCCAGAAGGAATTCAAATTTATTAAACTGGACAAACTGTGTAGTGATGGAACAAAAGTGGTATGCCAACATTGTAATGTCCATTTTTCCGTTTCTCATGGAGGCAGAAGCGACATCAACCAACATCTACGTAGCCAGAAACATAAGGATGCTGAAAAGACTCTGGCTTCAGTTAAAAACATCAGCTCGTTTATGGTGAGACGTGATGGTGATAGTGAAAGCGATAAAATTGCAGCAAGTGAAGCTCTTGTTGCTTATCATACTGTGCGTCACGGCCAAAGTTTTCGCGCAAATGACTGCTTGTCGAAATTGATAAAGAAAATTTATGAACCAAAATTTTCTTCAGCACGTACCAAATCAGAAGCAATAATTACCAACGTTTTATCACCATACATATTGGGCAAAGTAATAGAGGATTTGAATAAAACAAAAAGCATTACAGTCAGTTTAGATGCATCAAACAAAAAAGACATCAAACTTTTTCCAATCGTTGTGCGGTACTTTTTGCCAAATTGTGATGTTCAAGACAAAATTATAGACTTTATTTCCTTACCTGGTGAAACATCCGACCTACAGTGTGCTATGTTGAAGGAAGTAAGTGACAAATTTGCCTTACAAAACAAAATTGTTGCTTTGTGTGCAGATAATACGAACACCAATTTTGGTGGTTGCAAAAGACTTGGCAAAAATAATGTGTGGCGAAAACTTGAAACTGAACTGAAGAGGCAGATTATCGGTATTGGTTGTGGGGCACACATTATACACAATTGTCTCCAGTGTGCTGTCGACTGTTTACCAATTGATATTGAATGTTTTGCAGTGAAAGTATACAAATACTTTCATATATACACAGTCAGAGTTGAAGAACTGAAAAACTTTTGTGACTTTGCGGGAAACAATTACGCTAAATTGTTAGAGCATGGAAATACAAGATTTTTGTCCTTGGGTCCATCAATTGACAGAATTTTAAGCATGTTTGATGGGCTTAGTTCTTATTTTCTTTCTCAAGAAAAATGCCCTGTTATGTTGCGAAAATTGTTTGAAGATCCCTGTTTGAAATTGTGGTTGTCATTTGCAAGAGATGAAGTGTCTACGTTCCAAACATACATTAGCTTAATTGAAAAAGATAATATTTCAGCTACAGAAGTAGCCATGAACATTGAAAATCTTGTAAACAATTTAGAGTCCAGAAAAAGTGGTGTTTGTAACTACTGATGTCAAAAAACAACTGAAAATGTTAGTAGATTCAGGAGAAATTAATGAGGCTAAGTTTTTTGAGGTAGTTGAGAATTTCTATGAAACCAGCTTAGAATATGTCAACAAGTGGAAGTGCAGTTTAGGAAACACTGAGAAGTTCAAGTGGGTGCTACTAAGGAAGACACCTGAATGGAAAGAAATACAGGACAGCCTGAACGAGGAACTCACCACACGCACAGAAACAGAAGAAACTCGTGTATTCGATCAGTGGACCCTCATAAAATCTATAATTGTGAGGCAGTTGGATACATGGAATAAAGAAAACATTCCTGTATCTGATAGATGGGTACAGATTTTTTCTGAAATGAGCGAAAAACGCCTAGACTTTCAAGACTTTTGTAATATTGTAGAGTTTATTCTTTGTCTTCCAGGAAGTACAGCACCTGTTGAGAGAATATTTTCTGTTATGAACAGTATGTGGTCAAAGGAGAAATCTAGATTAAGTGTTGAGACAATGAGGGCTATGTTAGTTGTAAGACAAAATTGTGTCATGGAGTGTGAGAAGTTTTATGATAAGGTGTTGAAAGACCGAAATTTGCTGCGTAAGATTACTTCATCGGAGAAATATTCATGGTACGATCGTGGTGAAATACAGTCCCCCTCTACGTCTACCTAAATTTTTGTATGGGTTCTGTCACTGAAGAATAATTGTAAGCTCAATATGTTTATGTACTTACTTTTTCATGAATACAGAATATTACATAAGCCCCGTCCCTTTTTTGCCATCCCAATGTCCCGTTTTTGTCTCAAGGAAATATGGTCAGCCTAGGTAATAGTAATAGGTAATAGTAATAGACTATTACAGGATTTTTCAAGTAATAGTAATAGATCAAAATTTTTTGGTTGTAATAGTAATAGAAGGCAAAGTAATAGATAATAGTCTTACTTTTCTATTACAGTGGCAATGGACATATTCTGTAAACAAAGAAGTGAAAAAATGAACTAAATCTACTCTAAACTAAAATAAACATGTATGTGAACTAATATTGTGGCAAAATTTTTCCTTCAATAAAGTAAAATTTATGAAGAACTACACTCTCTGAAATTGTAATGATTTGGTTGAAACAAATATTTGTTAACACGCTGCTTCTAACTGCATTTAAATAGAGAAAGATCCTTTTCAAATGAGTGAAGTACCCGACATACAAAAGTAATAGTAATAGAAGAAATCAAAAGTAATAGTAATAGAAGAAATCAAAAGTAATAGTAATAGAAGAAATCAAAAGTAATAGTAATAGAAACCCAGTAATAGACCTCATGTCTGGTCGCTACGTTCGAATGTAGACGACGTTCCCCCATCCAACGACTACTCAGACACAACGTCGCTTAACTTCGCTGATCGACGGGAAGCGGTATTGCGACAATGCGATGTGGCCCGGTTAAGGATAAAACTTACTAACTCGGCGAAGGGGTAACTAAAGAAAAAAGCTTACTTCTTCGCTGGCTAAGAATGTGTATTAAATTAGGCAGCAAAACAATTAGAAGCTGCTTCACTAAAATTTATACTTTAGCCAAAGATGATGACTATTTGAAAGGCTTTTCCACAACTTTGCTTCGAAAACTTCAATCGAACGCGTCTGAAGCGAGTTACGAAATTAAGAAAGTAACAATTTTATCATGAAATGTATAGCATGAAATGTACACACAATTCTACATCTACTTCACTAACGCCATCTCACGCTGAAAATTAACTTGTGTACCTTTGTCTATCAATGAGATAAAAGTTCGTTTTCTTGGCAAAAAACTGCATCATTTTTAGTTGTTTGGAAGCACTTTGCGAAATAGTTAGATGGTTTATAATTACCCGAATCGGACTGTAGCATGTTAAAATAGGTGCACTGTGTAAGGAAGTGGATCTGGTGAATTTTAGCACGAAATCTGGTGTATGGCAAAACCGATTTGGGGCATGACAGAAAGTAAACAAAAAATTTCCTTCATTCTACCATGGAATTGAGTGTTGTGCCACTCAGTTGGAAATGCTGTTTGGGCACATCATAAGGTAAGCTTTAAATTTATTAAAATGTAAGAAATAGATGAGTCTTCTAGCAGATGACCTTGGTAAGCGCAACAAATTTACATATAACAAAAAATGTCAATTAAGATATATGGGACATATGGAGGCTTCATGGATTGGAGACTAGCCCTCTGTAGCTGTTACAAAAATCCTGACTAGCCGAATTGGTCAGGTGGAGACAACTGATCAATGTAAAGTCGCCACATAATCTAGGCAATATGGTTCCTGTGAAACTCGATGTGGGCCAGATAAATGGTAAAGATTGATAAACTATTATGATTGTATCAAACTAATTAAATCTCTGAAATAGGCAATAAATGTTGTAAATAAATAAATACTAGGCCCACAGAGGAAGGGCAGACAATGTCTGAGAAAATAGGACCCAAGTGAAAAAAGATTAAGTTGAGGTCCAAATTGAGAAACTTGACAGAGATGACCCGATGTGTGTTACCTTTCAAACTAAATTGCAAGCTTGAGCCCCCTTCTAGATAAATGGCACGACTAAATGGACATGGGCATCACTTATCTCATTTTACACGAGATTTAGAGTCACTATAATCTATTGAAGTTGGTATAGGTCACAGTGGTAGCGAACCTATGGCACGCGACCAAATTTGTGGGTTTTATACATTCATAGAAATTGTTATCCAAAAAATGAGTATAAAATAACACTTAAATGTTTATAATTTGATGTAATATATATAAACTTTGGTGGGCACGCAATTTTTTTTGTGGTTTACAGAGTTTTTTTTTTGGCACGCGACTGTAAAAAGGTTCGCCACCCTTCAACTATAGGATAATATGCAGTAAATGCTATGACCTGCATTTATGTTTGGTTATGTTGCCTTTTGGAACATTTGCACAACAAATGAAGCTTAGTTTTGAATAAAGCACATCAAATTATATGAGAAAAATATGTCATGGCATTTACCGCACATTAACCTTGGTGTACTACTACTACTGCAAAATTTCTCTCTCACATTGGCTAAGGCCAAGAGTAAAATGCAAATGGAAACATAGGCTAAGATCAGATAAATTCTCATGCTGTTATAAATCAAAGATATCTCTACTGTGTGTAGGACAAGATTTGGATGTTACGTACGAATATGGTGGGGCAATTGTTTCAGGGCACAGATACATATAATGTAATTCTATTTAAGGGCAGAATCAGTGGAGGTACTGAACAGATTGTTGGTTTGCCAGTAACTCCAGATTGAATGGGTGTAGAGGACAGAAGGGCCCACCCACGGGCAAGTGAGAAATAGCCAGACAGGAGGATTCATAGTGAGTACTGAGTACTCAGAAAAATTAAAAGCTGGCACAAGTACAAAGTTCCAGAGGCAAGAGCATTTGGAGGCTTCTCTGGAGTATCCACAAGTAGAACAATCCATTTCGATTGTTGTTTGCCCAATAAAAGAAATATTTCGAAACTAAGCACAAGGGCTTCATGTGCAAAAATAAGGTTTATTCATTCAGCGCGGCATTTCTAAGTGTGTTTCTGGTACATAAAGTGTTAAACAAGCGTGAATGGACAATACCTACAACTGGTGTTGACAGTGGTATGGTCTACATGATGATGATGATGAGGGCGCAATAGTTTATTTTTAGATTATGGTAATGGGAACAAGTTATATGTAGTATTGCAGTTTAATGTGGAAGGTTAATTAATTTTAGTCCTCAATATTTATTTCAATGGTCTGTATAAATTTATTAAGAAATTGTGTACATATCTCATACGTGTATAACTGCGGGAATACTATCAAGTAAGTTAAGCTAGGTACTGAATTGTAATTGCTAAATTGTAGCTGAAAATCATTAATATTTTTCCACTGTAATAAATTGGGTTATTTTGTGCCAACTAATTGAGAGTTAAATTTGAATGTCGGGGTGTAAATCGAGTCGTAAGGAAATCCATTCCCAAAGTGAAGTTAAAAGGTTGGCAAGCTCGAGTAACATTGGATATTATTAGCCTGGGATAGCATTGGGGAGTCACATCAGCTCTATGGGATCACAATTCTAGTTGATTGGAGCAGCAGCCGCAGAGTCACAAATCCGTGGCATGGACCAATCATTTAAAGAACAAAGGAATACAATAATGTAGGTCAGGATTAGTGTACACCAAAGATGTGTAGTTTGGGAATGTCATTCAAAGATGCGCATCAAACTCGGTGGTGCAAAATGTGTATAGTATAGGACAAATACAAAAGGGTCTTACATGGGCAATGTGATAATGCTATTCACATTTGCAGCGAGTTTGGAGGGGGGGGGGGGTTGAATGTTTTTCATTTAAAACGAATAAAAACTGAACATTTTCAACAAATTTTAAATATTTTTAAGCTTATCTAAATAAATTGCCACTTGCATTACATATTTAAACTCACGATTTACAATTTTTTTCTGCAGTTTACATTTCAGTGTTACAAAAGAGTTCTTCAATTGAAGAAATCATTTATTTTGACAACTGAATTACGTACGTGTTCACAACGAATGTCTTTAAAACATGACAATATTTAGAGAATAAATTATCATCAATTCCAAGCTCTGAAAACCAGGGGCATGTTAAGGGCAGGGCACTTAGGGCACGTGCCCTGGGCCCCGCGCTTTAATAGACCCCGCACTCGAGAGAAGAGAGAGTGCTCATTATATAAAATTAGATCAGAGTTTGTCATTAGATATAGGTTTTTGGAAAGTGGAAACACCAAGAAAAAATTGAAAATGGTTGGAAAATAATAAATTATTATTATTATTATTGCACTTTATTTTTACATATAGGTAATAACTGATCCTGCTGATGAATTGCTGTTTTTACACTTATGATTTCCTCCATTTTTTTTTTTTTTCCCTTACTTGATTATTCTTTCAAGTTTCAACACCATTTCTTAGGTATAACGTACAGTATTATTGCCTTTTGTATATTTATATTGGCGCAGAATCTTCCTAACAAGTTAACTGCCATTTGGCAACTCCGAGTCTCGCTCGTAGCGCCAAAGGGGTAGGTCTAAAGATGCCGAATGCTTCCAGCGTTCAGTTTTTTATTTTCGCGGTGAGGGGAAGGTACGTCGTACGTATAGTGTTTTTGTACGTGTTTTTTTTCTATTGAATGACAGCATAAAAAGCTTAATACATATGGTACATCTACATACGCTGGGTGCTTTTAAGAATTTAAGATGGCAAGATCGCCTTTCGTCTTTGTTTTGCTGATATGTTTGTTAAAAAAAAAAGGTTGATATTTTTTTTTTTTTTTTTTACTTAACTGTAAAGTTATTTTGCAATAAATCGCTAATTATTTCAATTGTTTGGTACAAGAAACCTTGCATTTATTCATATTACCAACTATTTTTTATATTCTGCCATGTTATTGTAATAATATATATATATATATATATATATATATATACCAGGTCATCCCATAAGTAATGTCGTTTTTTAGATTGGAATTTGAAGGACAAAAAAACCTCAACTGAAACTTTTCAATCCAGTATATTTTCCATCGGAATCAATGACACTGCCAACGTCCTACAAGCTTTTCAAGGCCATGTTTATAAAATTCAGGCGGTTTTGAGGCAAAAAACGTACAAAGACTGGTGTGCAGGTCATCTAAAGAAGTATACTGTTTCTCGTCAAGATAGTTTTGCAGACTCCTGAAGAGATGATAATCTGAAGGCGCAAGGTCTGGAGAATATGAAGGATGTGGAAGTTTTTTTGCCCACCCAAGCTCCTCAATTTTTGCAGAAGTGATCCGAGCGGTATGAGGACGTGCGTTGTCGTGGTGGAACACGATTCCTTTCCGATTAACCAAAGAAGGTCTCTTTTCTTTTAGTGCAGTGTGCAATCGATCCAGTTGTTGACAGTAGACTTGAGCAGTGATTGTTTGGTTGTGTGGTAAGGTTTCAAAGTGTATTACACCACCTTTATCCCACCAAACACTAAGCAACACCTTCCGAGGGTGAAGATTTGGTTTTGGCCGTGGTGTCGCTGGTTCTCCGGCACAAACCCACTGTCGACGGCGCTTAACATTCTGGTACAATATCCACTTTTCATCACCAGTCACTAAACGGTGCAAAAACAGATCTTGGAGTTCACGGGAATGAAGAGCTGTGCTAATGTTTGCCCGCACCCTCAGATTGTCGACCGACAATTCATGTGGCACCCATTTTCCTAACTTAGGCACTTTCCCGAGTCGTTGCAAATGTCGATGGATGGTGGACGAGGATGAATTGAGTTTCTGGGCCAATTCTTCGACAGTTGTTGAACAGTCTTCTTCAAGTGCGGCTAACAGCAGGTCATCATCAAACTCAGCAGGGCGTCCAGAGCGTGATGCATCTGTCAAACAGCAGTCACCATTCCTAAACTTTTGAAACTATCTTTGACATTTCCTCACATGCAGAATATCGTTGCCATAAACGTCCTGAATGTTTCGCGTTGCTTCAGTAGCACTATTCCTTTTTTGAACTCTTAAAGCATTATATGCTGATATGCTCTTCTGATACCGCCATGTTTACGAGGGGTTCACATAAAGCAAAACACACGTCTTCACTGGTCAAGGTCTGTAAAGTATGTAGCGAAACAGGATAGATATCCCCTTAGATATAATCTTCGGAAAATTTATGCTTAAACCGAGTAGGACTAGTTTAAACTTAATCTATCGTAAAAACCGACATTACTTATGGGATGACCTGATACTATTAGTATAATTTTTACAATTTTTTTTCACCTATTTTTCATACTGTCGACCTTTTTTTTTTGTAGGGAGGAGATATTTAAAATAGATGAGTTCACCACACTGTATGTACAGTAATGATTATTATAGGGTAGGTCAAAAAAAAATTTTTTTTTTTTTTAAACGACACTATGTGAGGGTTTTCATTTGAATTAACAAATAACATATCAAAAGTTGAGCTATGTACAACCCCCTGTACCCCTCGCACATACACCCTTTTTCTCCACTCTTCTAGCTGAGATTTCACAATAAGCTTTGAACTTATTCTGAACATCAATTTAAGATATGTTAAAAATAAGTTAGAAGACCTTATTTACCTTTATTTAAATCAAATGGGTATCTCCTTTATACTGTATAAGGATACTTTTTTGTTTTATGCAGGTTTGCCAGATTGGCCACTTTGTGGCCAAATTTCACAAATGTGCAAAAAAAGTCTGGCAACTAATTTTTTTAGTACTTTTTGCAAAAAAAATTATATTTCATTTTTGTTTCAGATTACTGATTAAGTTAAATTATTATTGATTCAAACTACTGGTTTTTAAGTTAAATTATTGGTTATTAGGTCAAATTAATCATGACAAGAAAAAGTCAAATGCAGCCTTTGGACATCCTTCCGAGTTTCGAGCAGCTATGACACCAACAAAAGCAGATGTTGTGAGGCACTACAACTTTGTGCGACGACAAGAGGAGGCTGAACCAAATAAATCGATTGCTTTTAATGCATGTTGTAACATAGTCGCAATGGACTTTGAAACCAAATGGAGAAGGTTCTCTTTCCCTACAATAAGTACTTGTGGAGTCTTTCAGAAAGTTGTTAGAGTGATAGAAGCAGCCTCAAAGTTGAACAAGGTTCCTATAAACCAAAGAGATGAGAGATTTGAACAAAACGTTTCCGAGTATGATGCTATGTTTGATGTATGTATCTGTGATTGCTACGATAAAGGGATTGATAGAAATGCCTGCCGGTGCAAGGATAAAATAATTGCTGAGTGGGATTCTTTCGTAGGACAAAAGCAAAGATTAAACCAACTGGGGCCAATTGATAGAAAAACTGCTTTGATGAGGAAAAGGTCTATTGCTTAAAAAAAAAACGAACGCCGAATGAGATCACAAGCAGAATTGACCGAAGTTATCAGAACTGTCCCTTCAACATCACAGGAATCACAGGATGCAGCCGGTGTCGAGAGCATGGAGGTAGAGACCGACCAAGAGGATGAAGACTTCGTGCCCGATATAGAGTTAATAGAGAATGAGCAGAACAGATATACCTATGAAGAGTTGGCACTGATCGCAGATCGTTACAGTGAGTTGCCCCGCTGCCATTTTTAATACTGCTTTAAAAGATATGGGAATCCTGGATCAGGGCAACATGATTGATAAAAAGAAGCTGGAGAGGGAAAGAGCACGAGTAGGTAAAAAATTGAATACCAGGGTTAAATCGGAGAATATAGGAATAGAATGCATTGGCTTTGATGGGAGAAGAGATGACACAGTAACCAGGGCAGGCAAAATCAAAGAAGAGCACTACGTCATTGTTAAAGAGCCTGGAAATATCTATATAGATCATGTAACACCTGATCATGGAAATGCTCGTTGTGTAGCAGAAGAGCTGATTACTGTAAAAGTGGACTCGGAAAGTTCACACACACTAAAAGCTTTACTACGTGATGGTACTGCTGTGAACACTGGAAGAATCAGTAGAGTAATAAAGCTTGTTGAAATCTATCTGAATAGGTCTGTTCAGCGGCTGGTATGCCTTCTTCATATGAACGAACCACCATTCAGGCACGTCTAAGAGGCAATAGATGGAAAAACAACAGGCCCAACTACTTTCAAGAGTGCAATTGGAAATAAATTGAAAACTGATCTAACAAAACTGGAAGCGGTTGCTTTTTCTCCTGTTAAAGGAAACATTTATGAAATTCCATCTGATGTTGTTAATGCTTTAAGCAGTGACCAAAAGTATCTCTACAATATGTGCCTAGCTGTTCAATCTGGAAATGCCTCCAAAGATCTCGCAGAAAGATCTCCTGGTACAATTCATCATGCTCGTTGGCTAACTAGAGCAAATAGAATTCTTAGATTATGTGTCAACACCAAATCCAACCAAAGATCTCAAAGATCTAGTAGAAATTATTGTGTTATCTTTTGCTCCACGATGGTTTTGGGTTAAGTCACATCCACTGACATCTGACGGATAATCTAACTTTTGGTACTTAGAGTATCTGCTGCGTGACTTGAAGGAGAAATACAGATTGATCATGGAACCGGTGTTTCAGAATAACTCATACTTTGCGAACCCCGAAAATACTCTACTGTCGATGATAACAGACTCAAGAAGAGAAGTTATAGAGGTTGCAATCCAGAGAATCATTCTCTCAAGAACTACATTTTCTGGATGAAGAAACTTTGATCTACCTAGAACAATTTTGACTCTTCAGACTACACTGAAATGATTGACTGGCAGAAAAGGCAATTTATCCGCCTCCACTTTTGAGAAACTTTAGCAATAAGGAACTTTTACTAGCAAAAGAAGAACCCCTCAAAATACCAGCCTTTCCTTGTCACAGCCAAGGAGTAAGAAGCGCTGTGAATCTAGTCACGAATACATCTGATGTACGAATTGGCTACGAAAATCGCCAAAAATATATTCTTAACCTACTGGAATCACGGCAAAGATTGCCTAAATTTGAATGGAAAGGATAGTGGAATAAATAAACATGCAGTGTTACTTTCAAAATAGCTTAAGTTTATGCATCGTGCAAAAGAGCACTTCATTAGGTAATGTTTTTTCTTTTCTTGTAGAAAACAAGTTCTGTTGTTTAATTTCTCAAAAATGTTATATAATTCATTAATTTGTTCCTTATTTTTTATCTTAATATACAGTACAGGGTGTTTATAAAGCCCCTATCTATTTCAGTGAAAACGTAGGAAAGAGGGTAAAATTCAATATAATAGAAAGCATACATTTAATGAATCCTTAAGCATATGATTCTACATGAGCACCATCAGTATCTCTACAGAGTTCGAATCTGTCAGCAGCATTGCGGAACACATTTTGGAGCATGACAAAGGTTATTTTTGCAACTGCTGTTACGATACGAGCACGTAAATGACCCAACTTCATTCAGATGGCATTTTAAACACAGTCGTCTTTCAACAAGATGAGGCACCTTGTCATTACGCAAACATTGTTCGGGAGTAGCTAAATGAACGATTTCCAAATCGGTGGATCGGACGTGGAGGCAACAGGCCCTGGGCGGCTCGATCTCCTGACCTAACGCCCTTGGATTTCTTTGCATGGGACTTTATCAAATCAAACAAGGGTTACAGATCCGCAAGGTTTACATGCTCGTATCGTAACAGTAGTTATAAAAATAACACTTGTCATGCTCCAAAATGTGTTCCGCAATGCTGCTGACAGATTCGAACTCTGTAGAGATACTGATGGTGCTCATGTAGAATCATATGCTTAAGTATTCATTAAATGTATGCCTTCTATTATATTGTTATTGAATTTTACCCTTTTTACTACATTTTCACTGAAATAGATAGGTACTTTATAAACACCCTGTATAGTATATACTAAAAAACATGTAAAAATATCATTTTCTTTGAGTTTGAATGAAAAAAATAAGAAACGAGTTTAACACAGCTGAAGCAATTTTTATCCGAGTTTTTACTGAAAAATGTACATTTTGGCAAATTTGTGCCGGAGGTAGGAGACTTAGGATACGCGAAATATTTTACTGGGTGACTACTGTGACCCATACGAAACCCCGACAATGTGTCACTTTTGAATATAAAATATCAACCCGCCCTAAATTGATTAACCCTGTAAATTGTACTTCTTACGCATTTATATTCATATATTATTATGGTTTCCATGCGTGTTCACGGAACCAATGGGCCCCACAACTCATCTGGTGCCCTGGGCCCCGCGGTAGTTAAACACGCCCCTGCTGAAAACCTGTTTACTTAACCCTTAAAGGTCGGACTTGGTCGACAAATCAGTTATCGTTATCGGCCGGGCTTGGTTCACAAACCATGAGCGAATTTCGATTTTTTTTTTTTTGTCTCGCGGGTGCGCGGAAGTCTGCACCAATCCCGACCTTTAAGAGTTAAAGGGCTTAATTAAATACACAAATCTTATAAAGAGAGCGCAAATTCCAATGAAACCCCAAGTAAAATAACACTCTACAACAAAATTACAATTTTTTCTGTCCTTTAAACGAAACGAAGTGATTTTTATAAACTTGGATGTGCCGAGTTCAAATCTGATGTCAGAATACCTATATCACCCACCGTTTTGAAGGAACGCGTAATAAAAGTCTTATCTACATATTAGATTATATTGAATACCTCGACATAATTATTACAAGATCAGAACAATAATTAAAATCTTTTTGCTGATGTTTTTCGTTTGTACACACTCTCGGGAGTTTCCCTAATGAGAAACCAGCAATATTGAGCCAACATACTGGAATTCCAACTTCCCTGGAACCGTAACGGCTATCTCCTGATGGAATCTTTCGCCGTGCTCGTCGCTAACGGCGCCCAAATTGGTTGGAAAGTAATCTAAATGAGAGTTGAGGAAATGCACCTTCAAGGACATATTACAACCCATAGATTTATAGCACCTTAACAACTCATTCACCGCAGTAACATAATCGTCAGACTTGACTTTACCAAGGAAGTTTGAACAAACCGATTTGAAGGCCACCCATTCTTCTTTTGCTACCTCATTTAATTTGCTGTCAAAATTGGTATCTTCATAGCTTTCCTTATTTGTGGGCCAACAAAAATTCCTTCTCTGATTTTAGCTTCGCTTAACCTTGGAATGAATGAATGAATGAATGAATGAATGAATGAATGAATGAATAAATAAATAAATAAATAAATAAACTCCTCACTGTTCTTGTCCATAGCTTTCGCAAAATTTTTCATCAAGCCCAGTTTGATGTGAAGTGGTGGCAATAACACTTTTTTTTTGGATCTACTAAAGGTTCATTGGAAATATTTCTGTCCTGGAACAAAACTCATCCTGGCAGGCCAATCTTTACAGACAAAATGGTGCTCTCTCGCGCGACTGTCCCACTCGCATAAAAAGCAGCAATATTTTGTCTACCCTTGCTGCATTCGAAGGAAGGCCTATAACTTTTAAATCACAGCAAATATTCCACTTATATTTATTATAGTTAATGGATCTAAGTAAAATATGCATATTCTCATATGTTTCTTTTCGTGGCCGGTAATTTCGTCCGGTGCTATTTCGTCCGGTGCTATTTCGTCCGGTGCTATTTCGTCCGGTGCTATTTCGTCCGGTGCTATTTCGTCCGGTGCTATTTCGTCCGGTGCTATTTCGTCCGGTGCTATTTCGTCCGGTGCTATTTCGTCCGGTGCTATTTCGTCCGGTGCTATTTCGTCCGGTGCTATTTCGTCCGGTGCTATTTCGTCCGGTGCTATTTCGTCCGGTGCTATTTCGTCCCGTAAACAAAAACGAAAAAATTATTGTCGCTAAAATTTAACAAGCGGTTATGTTCGTCCGTACATGATCTAGGGACAAGCAGTTATGTTCGTCCGTACGTGATCTTGTAAAGAAAGCTGTAATGCTGATAAGAAAGTTTAGTTCAACTTAGTTCCTTTCGTACACTTATAAAGAAAGCTTGAAGTTGAAACCCAAAAATGCCATATACAATTAAAAGCAGTCGTGGTGGCTCAAAGTTGGTAGATGATTTAAATTACATCTACCGCTTTCATTCAAAGAATAGTGACCGCAGCAAGACATATTGGCGATGTGAAGTGAAAAATTGCAGTGCTAGAGTCCATACTATGCCAGATGATCCGAATTTCACAATATGCAAGAAAACAGACACACATGAACATTGCGCGTCTGCGGCGAAACCTACTGCACATAAGGTCATTAATGACATCAAAGAAAAGGCAATTACTTCTCAACAATCTTCAAGATCATTAATTGCTAATGCTTCCTCGAACCTGGATGACTTATCACGAGCAGAACTGCCATCAATTAAAAATCTTGGACGAAATATTAGAAACTGGAGGCAACAGAAGGAAAATGCACTACCAATCCCAAAGGAAAGGAACGGCTACAGTATACCCGAGTCTTTCACATTTTTAGAAAACGGATAAAAATTTCTTTTGTTCGATAGTGGTTCTAATGATGAAAATAGAATATTAATTTTCGCTACTGAAAAAGGATTGGATGATTGATTTGAAGTGCAATAAAAATTGGGCTTGTGATGGAACGTTTAAGTGTTGCTCTGATATCTATTATCAATTGTTTACGCTTCATGTTGTCATAGAAAAGAAAAGTGTAACAAGATTGTTTGCTTTGTTGCCGAATAAGACCGAAGATGCTTACGACCGGCTTTTTTCAACTTTGAAAGATCTCTATCCTGATTTGACTCCAGAGTCATTGATGATAGATTTTGAAAAAGCTTCTTTAAAGGCATTTGAGTGTTTTTCCGAATGTCGTAATTACTTGCGGTTTATTTCATCTGGCCAAAAATATATATCGAAAAATAGTCGATCTTGGATTAAAAGTCAGATATCATACAGATAAATAATGAATTTTGTCTGAAAATAAAATGCTTTACAGCTTTGGCATTTCTACCAATATCCGACGTTATTGAAGGCTTCTTAAGTCTTATCGGTGACGATGATCTGCCTCAAGAGTTTGTAAGTTATTTTGAAACCCTCTACATTGGAGGACTAAGAGGACGAGGAGCTAGACAACGAAGACTTGCACCAACGTTCCCAATAGAAATCTGGAATGTCCACAGTAGAACTTTACAAGGCTTACCAGGTACCAATAATAGCATTGAAGGCTTCCATAATGCATTGTAAAGTTCCATAACGAACAGTTATCCAAATATTTGGAAGATGCTAAAAGCACTACAGGGAGAAGAGAGTTTGGCCCAGTTGAAAATAATTTAATTTGATGGAGAAGAAAACGCCACAAAGAAGAAGTACAAAGTGATAGATGCCAGATTGAGGAACCTCGTCCTTAAGTATGAGAGCGAATTCAAAATCCAATTTTTAAGACGAGTTGCAGTGGTTATGCACACCTTTTAATTTTTAAGTTGTTTTACTATCACTATTAATAAATACTTTATTTGAATTTGTCTCTATTTTTAAGTATGAGATTGAATTTTAAATACAATTTTTAGACGAATTGCAGTGATTATGCACAATTTTTAATTTTTAATTTTTTAACATTACTATTAATAAATACTTTGTTTGAAATTCTCTCCTTTTTTTTAGCTTTAAATAAATTATATTGACTAAACGGACGAAATCGCACTGGACGAAATAGCACGGGACGAAATCGCATGGACGAAATAGCACGGGACGAAATTGCACCGGACAAAATTACCTAGAACCGTTTCTTTTATGTGGACCGCACGTGCAATTGGGACAGAAGGATAAGTATTTCCGTTGTGTAGAAGTACTGCCTTCAAACTTAATTTGGAGGAATCAATGAAGAGACGCCATTCCTCCGGCTTCTGTTGATGCCCCAGACTCCATTAAATTTAATTTGTCTACATCATTACAAAAAACAATACCATCACTTGTAGGAAAAAAAGGTAATGAAATCATTATGACGCTTTCTACATGAAGTTATGTTGGTGCCCTTTTCTAAAAGATTCCACCCTTGCAGCCTAGATCCTAGAGGTTCAACCTGATTTTTCGAAATATCCAAATCTATCATGAGATCATTTAGTTCTGCTTGTGTAATACGGTGAGGTGACAATGTGGATGGTAGAAATTCTGGATCTGCAAGCTCACTGGCTGCTTGTGGTTCAATTTCAATTTCGGAGTGGCAATATTCCTCGTCCACAGTCCAATCTTTTGGTGGCTTAGGAACTGGCAGGGTTTCATCGTGAGGAGCTGGTCGCATAGCTCGTGGCGGGTTTGGGTATCGTATTGCATGTTTGGATTTCGAAGAGAAACCTCGTATATTTGTTACGCAAAAGTAGCAGTCACTAACATGATCTTTTGGCTCTCTCCAGACCATAGGGACAGCAAACGGCATTGATGGACGTGAACCTTGTAACCACGCTCTTAAGCTCCTTGCACACGAATTGCAACATATGTGGGGAGCCCAGCTTCTGTCATGATCATCCACTTTGCATCCAAAATATAATTTATATACCTTTTTAACCAGAGGGGTAAATGTTTGTTTTTGGGATTTCAATGTTAGTTCGCCACACGCATAATAAAATAAATCGGCACTGGTTACACATTTTCTAGACATTATTGAAATTAAAACGCGAAAGCAATGAATGTTTTCGACAAAAGAAGTTAAACACAGTAGATCCAGCAGAAAAGTACCTTAACACCAAACATCAACAGAGCGCCTGAAACAAAGAAAATAACAATTTCCCACTTGGCAACCACTGTGAAATTACCTGACCACCTTTAGACCAATCACAAAAAACAACATTTCAAATAACCAATCAGTGAGCAACACGTGTTACAATAATGACCAATAGCCGTAGGGCTGTTCCTTTGTTTAGCAGGCATTTGATATAATTTGCATAATTTTTGTGGAACATTAACGTAGTTTTCTGGAAAAATGGTGGGTGTTGGAGAAAAAATAACAACATATTCGTAATCAGCGCATCAAAATACATATAAATCAACATTATTTGTGCAAAGGACAGAAATTGTGTTGTGCAATCGAAAATGCTATTTCCAAACAACAGCAACAACGACGGCGGCGATGTAACAGAGTCCACTTCAGCTATGACACGCCTAATGCGGGAACAGATACCATGTACTTACTTCGCGGGGTAATTAATGTCGAGGAATCGAGCTCCAAAATGAAAGCGGGGTCCATTTCCAGAGGGCCAAAATCGAGCGTGGTAGTTCCGAAGAATGAATTGGCCGTTGTTGGCAGCGTTTCCTCTCTCATCTGGATCTTTCCAGTACTTAAATAAGTAAAGAAGGTTTAATAACGCAAAGGATAAGAACGAGATATCACTTATGTCTTCAAACGGAAAGAAAAATGTAACGACAAAAATAATATGGAAAAACTATACGCGCTTACATGGTATCGTATGTGATACCTTTACTTCATAATTAAATATAAATTATTAATTAATTGAATTAAATATCTTTACAAAATTGCCTCGGGATTGGCGACATAGCCTAATGGGAATGAAATGATTGCCATACATACATACAACCCGTATGTAGGCATCGGGCCTACATAACCACGAGAAACATTTATTATTTCTCGTATTCAAACTTTTCCACTGCTGACTCATGAAAAATTACATCAAGAGAGAAGGAGTCAACGACCTTTGCCAAATCAGCAATTTATACTAAAATACGAAGATATATTATAGCGGCGCTGGCTCAGAGCTCTTTATGTTACAGCGAATGCTTTAAACAGGGAAGATGTGCCTCGTCTTCTCCAAAGTTCTGATTGAATTCCTTATAATATAAAACCTAATAACTATAAAAAGGATAGGCCTATTCCTTCAGGGGTTTAATTAGTGATTGCCTATATTAGTAACAAAGTGTCAACTCGCAGTGTAGGCTCCATCGTAACGGCCCTACATCGAAGAAGACCGTCACGCCCTACATCGAAGCAAACTAAGGCCCAGCGAAAATAAGGTGGGAAAAATTTCTTTCGTTCACGTATAGGCATCTAAAATCCTGAGGCTAGAATTACCGAAAACAATTAAATAAACAAAGAGGTCCTTTGAAGACCTACACATACATAACTCTCTAACGAAAAAACATAAGGCTTTTGTCGGTAACTCTCCACTGAAGTCTGCTGGAAATTTCCAACGGATGAGGGTATCAGTCAATCAACCCATAGCCCTATATAGTTTTTTCACAAATAACATCAAATTACTTATCTCCAAATACAAAACATTTAAACGCAATTATGCCTCACAATACTTCGTGCAATTTTTACACTTCATTCACCTACAATAAAATCTCTCTAAAGAACATCAAGAAAGGAGAACTCGACAGTTATGCTACCTATAAAGTTGACCCTGTTTTAACTGCTAATATGGCTATTTCTATAAAATATTCCCGAAGGTTCCCGTTATTTCGCAAATGGCACGCTTCTTACGCTAGCTGCCTAGGACCCAATTTATCCCATGACTCGACAAACGCAGCTTCCTTAGATCAAATTTGTCTTCAAACTGCAAACGACTCACGCATAAAATAAGAATAATAAGATAGTGTGTGATACCTGATAGATGGATCATCATAAAGGCAGTCAATCACAGCTAACTGTGTCTGGTGAAGAGTGATCTGAGCTTCCATCACTGCCCCTGTTTCGAAACAAGATTGACACCATACTTAGTGTCATTACTTAATTATCTATACATCTATATTTCACCTTGTGTTACTATACTTTACTATACTTATTACAAATATTAATTTCACAATGTAACAGCAATTTAGCAATCGCTGGTTCATTAAATTCAAAAGTGACATTAAAATAGGTATGTTTGGGATATATATATTTCTATATATTATTAATAATAATAATATACATATTTCTATATAATAAAATAGGTAATAATAATAATAATACAGGGTGGTCCAAAAGTCCCTATCTATTTTGAGAAAATAATGCTATTTCTTTTATTTTCTGTCTGTTCTTGATGAGGCAAGATCTGGACTTCCAGGTACCTCTCAAGAAAAATTGTTAAGAGGTGCCTTTGAAACAAATCCTAGAATGTCAATGCGCACAGCATCATGTAGACTGAGCATACCAAAAACGACTGTTGTAAAGATTTTAAAATAAACATTAAAAAAGAAAAGTTACCATATTCAAGAGCTACACGAGTTACACGAAGAGAATTATCCAAGACGAGCCGCCATGTGCACAAAATAGATTGAAAATATTCATACCAAAAATTTAGTAAACCACATTCTCTTCAGCGATGAGGAGACATTCCACACATGCGGAAAGGTTAATCGACATAATTGTCGTAATGGTGTAGTGAAAAACCAACCGACTACGAGTGGGAGAGATATTCTCCTAAAGTTAATGTCTGGGTGGGTATGAGAAAATCGAAGATTTATGGACCTAAGCTATGGTAAGAGGCCCAATTTATCTTAGCATGCTTCAGCAGTTTCTTGAACCCCCAGCTTCGTTCAGATGGCATTCTCGACACTTGTCTTTTAACAAGATGGAGGCTCCATGTCACTATGCAAACATCGTTCGGGCGTACCTTGTTGAGCTCTTATCAAATAGCTGGCTTGGACGTAGTGGAAACAGGCCGTGGGCAGCACGATCTCCATTTAACAACATTAGACTTCTTTGCGTGGGGCTTTATAAAGTCTGAGGTTTACAAAACAAGAGTTACAGACCTGCAGGATCTGCGAACCCGCATTGTCGCGGCAGTCGCTAAAATAACCCCAGAGATGCTTGAGAATGTGTTCCGCAATGCAGTAGACAGATCTGAGAGTCGCAGAGACAGTGATGGTACTCACATTGAATCTTAGACTTGAGCTTGATAATTAAATACACATCTAATTACGTTACTTCATTTTTTATCCTAAAATACTATTATTTTGGCAAAATAGATAGGGACTTTTGAACCATCCTGTATATTAATAACTTCCTTAACCCTTTAAGCGCGGTCGTCGCTGAATTGCGACCACAAGCACACCTTAATTAAGGATGTTAAAATGAGGGAAATCTGAGAAAATATTCAGCACCTAAAGGGTTAAACAAAATGTGTGTGTGTGTGTGTGTTTGTTATATAATAAGCCCATACCCAAAGTAAAGAATCAAAAACACTCACTTAAAAGGAATTTCACCTGGTGTCTATAAATCTTCACAGTACCAAACATCAACATTGTTGACAAGTAGAGAGAGAATCTACGTGGTGCCTGTTCAGTCCCTCGAGACGTGACGTGAGTTATGATATCATCACTTCAAATATATGGAAATTATTGCTACAAAACTATGAATATATAATTTACTTAATAAAATACACGTAAGATCACATCCTCATCGTACATGTTACACTCGCAATTCAAGCTGCGAAATATTTTTGCTATTAAATCTAACTAATATATTTTTTACTTTTTTCACGAAGAATTCAAGGTACAAATGACAAAACTTATCGTTTTTTGGTAACAATAATGGTAACACATTTAACGTATTGAACCTCATATCCTATTATTATTATTATTAGTATTATTTATATAATGATCATCTAAACAATGAGGCCTATTATTCATTTAATCTTCATTAACTAGAGGCTGCAGTACAAACTAGGGTAAGAGGGATTTAGCATAAAATCCTTTCTGCAAAATTCAAGCAGCAGCGCACGAGTCAGATTAAGTATTTAAAATTTAATAAAGTATAAAACACAAAAATTTAGAACAAAAACGTTTTAGAGAATATTAAATCTTTGTGCACCGAAGTTTGTCCCAACTTCCCAAGTAGGCTAGGTATGTTAAGTTAGGCTTTTCCAGTTCAGTTAGTTATAGGTATTATAAAATCATTGCTACAAAAATTATTATCAAACTGCTGGGTTAATTAAGCCTATAAGAATGATGAGGGTTTAACCTCGAAAACCTTTAAAGCAAAATAAGAGAAAATGTTTAAATTCATCTAAATCCGTAATGTGGCATTTCCCAAACTTTTTTTTAGCCAAAACCCCTTCAAAATGAAGTCGATCCTTTGCGCCCACCGTATTTCAACTATAAATTCATTTGAGGGGTCCCGCGTCTTAAGGTACCTAAGCGCCAAAATTAAAATTCGTCAGAAATCGCCTCCAAACTTCAGCAATATTCTGGCAATAGTATCTCTGTTATTAATTGAGCTAGAACGTTCATTTTTAGCTAAATTAGAGTTCTAAGTATGCTAATGAAGATGGAGTTTTTTGAATAGATTTTCATATTTTATATTTATTTTTTTAATTTTTTGATTTTCTTATTATGCCTAACTTTGGGTGAACTTTTGGCTGGCGATAGAGGTGAAAAAAGTAGTTCACTTCATAAGGTTTTCAACCATACTTCTAATGTTCTTTGAAAATGTTCTTTGAAAAAAACGGCCTTGTTATAAATTGTAATGTAAACTATATAATGGGCGTGTATAGTTTTCTATAGTTTCATTTATTAATGTACTAAGGGGTTCCAAAAACCTTCGCCATTCCCCCCCCATTTGCAGCTTACATGTTTACTTATATCGAAATAGTTTTTAGTGATTATAAAAATATATAAAATTCTTTATTTATTGCAGATATTAAAATTACTCTAGCTGATAAAGTGATAATATAATGGCTTCTCAATTAATTGGTGACTCGGAGAGGCAACGTGTGATAGATCGCATACGAGCAATAACATTTCGGGAAGCTCGTGATGCTGGAGCCACCTTTATAACACGTTCATGGGTTGCCAAAAAGTTGCGAAGAGGTGAGGACTTCGTGAAAAGAAATTGGAATAAAACTTTGGATGAATGTGAAATGGATACAACCAAATCTTGGCGCCCAAATTTGCCACTCTCTCAGGAAACAATGGACATCATTGAAAGCGGTACGCGTAAGCGGCAAAACAGCTGTGCTAAACTTTCTAGAGAGAGCGAAGTGTTCAGAGGAAAGATCGTCATTCGACTGTACCGTCATAGGCAAGGTTTAAAGCCTTGGCATGAACTTCCAAAGCCAAGAAAAACTCAACTTAACATCGATGACAGAATGTGGTTTGCCCATTATCTTGAAGATTGGGATGTGGATGATTTCATGCATTTAGCTGTCTCCGATGAATTTTTTGTTTACGTAACACGTCGGCCTAACTACCGAAATGATCGAGTGTTGGCCACAACACCAGATGAAATCGATGACAATTGACAATGAACATTATCGCGAATTATTAAAAAGTCCAGACTGTGTTGGTGTGTTTGTATTGTTCACTGCAAAGAAGCTCATGTGGGTGCTGAAGCCAAATGGTCAGAGTTGGGATGGACAGTATTTTCGTGATATTATTCTATCCCAGCATGTCATTCCTTTTCTAAGAAACTCAAACAATGTTATGGATGTCGATCAGGTGACACTTCTGCACGATAAGGCCCCCTGCTTTAAGGCATGAGCCACTCAACAGTTGTTGCGGAACATGAGATCGATTTCTTTGGAAATGAAGAATGGCCACGAAATTCTCCTGACCTGAACGTCTGTGAACATTGGATCAGTTAAAGGACAAGGTTGAATGTTTCTTGTTTCAAGAACCTGCAGCAAATCGATTTTCGAAGGATACAATGACGCAACACATTGAAACTGTTTTAGCAAATTTGCGTAACGATCAAGATCTATTCACGTCACTTTTGGCAAGCAACCCAAAGCGAATTCATGCTGTCTTGGAAGCTAATGGCGGGAACACCAAGTTTTTAATTGTTTCTCATTAAATGCAGGATTAAATTCTCTTTTGTGAGGTATGTTTAGTTTTACTGTACCTCTAATGGTTTAGGCCATGGGCGGGGGGGGGGGGCTAAGGTTTATTGGAGCCCCGTATATAGTACATGGGTTGTTTAGTGATAGTGAATAAAATTACTGAGAATATCAACATTTTCTCTGCTAACCTCCTCATGCCCCAGTTTGGGAAATGTTGTCCTAATGCCAAAATTAACTAAAAATCAACTTAACCCTTTTATACCCAAATTAAGTCGAAAAGTAAAAAAAAAAATTGGGATATAAAAATCGTTTAATTGGACCCAAAATAACTGAAAAATATATTTTACAAAGTTTTATTGTTCATAATTAATAAAATATGAAATGTGTTAAATTTCACACATTGGGAACTGGAAGGTCTAAAATTGCTTCCAAAGTTAACGATGAAAATTTCACACACTGGGCATTAAAGGGTTAATAAGGCAGTGTGGATTTTAGTAAAATACTAATTAAATATTCTAAATTTCTAGTCAAGTAATTAAGATCTACTTCAAACTGCTGGCTTTAGAGCTAACTTTGGTGGGCCTAGGTTAACCTTAACACTTTTTTAGAATTAAAGGTCAAAGAACGTAAGTATAAGAATAACTTAAAGCCACCATGACTTCTCTTGGTTATTCATGTCCGAAGAAAGAACTAAACCATTCCACATATATATACTAACATTTTACTCCATTAATACCAAAACTACAAAGAATATTGGCTATTTATGAGGTCTCCCTTAAAATATGCTCTAAATTAGATTCCTAAAGATTTTTTTAACCTTGTACATAATTCCAGTTAAAAATAGTCCTATTCAACATCAAGTTTCACTGAAAGTACAACAGACCAGCCTTAGGGACTATTTTATAACAAAAGAAACGAGCCAAATAGCAGCACTTCTACTTACCAGACTCTATATATGACAGTACCCATAACCTCACGAAAGTACTTCTCAGTTTTCCTATTACCCAACTTTAATCTATCCATCGCTGCCAACCAGGTAATGGCAAATTTGCCACTCCGTATGTTCAAAATATCATAACTGTAGAACATTTTCAAAACTTTATATTTCAAATCTGAAAAATATGACAGACCTTGGGTCCAGGGAAAGGTTTCAATTATTAGTTATCACAGACATTAAACATTTTTAAATTGAAAGTTCGGATTGAAATCTACCCTTAGGTCAGGGCGGCCGCACGCAGGATCGTCTTGCGACTCACGACTCGAGTCTCCATCGTGAGTAGCAAGACGATCCCGTGTGCGGCCGACGGCCTTAAGGGTAATACTGAATAAAGGAAATGAAACACTCAAATGGAAGGTCTATGGCTATAAATCCCAAAGTCCCTAGGTTCTAAACAACTGATTCTTTACTTATGGTTGGCACAGTTAATTAGCCAAATGCACTTCCCATGGAATCACATTTCCAGTTTTATCTTTGGTAGGCTTACTGCAAAAACGCCTTGTTGGGTATGACCTAATTGTACTTTGTGGTTAATGAGCATAGTAAAACAAGTTCCTAATTAAACAATTACATTCAAACACGAGTAGAACAACATCCATAGGGCTTAATTCCTGTTTTATATTGTTAATAATAAAAAATGATAAGCACCATTTCAATACATTCAATGAAATACACCATACAGAGTACACAGATTTCACCTGTATGTTACATATAATAATAATAATAATAATAATTATATTAGTGACATATACAAGGTGCAAGCAGCCAAGCCTAACCTCTGTACAGTGTACACAGGCCTAAGGACAGGTTTGTCCTTCATATTTATCAAGCCCTACTTCAATGTTATAATGTCAGTGGCGGATCCACTGGGTGCCATTGAACCCCCCACCACCACTAACTTTTTTTTTACAGTTAACAAGTGATTTCACTTTAGATGATAGGTGTGGGTGACCTGAAGTGGTGAGGAAGGAATGTAATTTATATTTCAGTGAATTTCAGTATATACAATTTACCGTATATACTTGTGTAACTAGCGATCTCATAATAAAACACAAATACCTACACAAATTCACCTTTTTGTATTGTGAGCATTTGAATGTGTGTGAATTTAAATATACTCTATGCAGATGCATATAAGTATATTAGGTTATATTCACAGACATTCGTAAGTGAAATCAGTATAGATTGGAATTTTGCAAACATTATGAACTTATGAGAAAGAGTAAAACCTTTCATCCTGTTCACACATCACGTGGCTTCGTGTTGGGATTAAAAAATTGGGGGTTAATTAATATGATTTATGACAGATTTTTTTGTAACAAATGAAAGACGTAAGTTAGGTTTAACAGATGGGTTATAAAGTTCGAAAACAGGCCTCAGATGAATTTAGAAGAGTACATGATTCTCGGCACAAAGCCAAAAGAAGATATTTTATCGCATTCATACTCGTAATCTTGTTCAGCCAATCAGCTGTTAAGTATAGCCATCATGGAATGTCACACCTTTCTTTCATCCAATTGTATAATAATAAACAGTTTAATTGCCGAAGAACACTATATCTATATAAGTAATTTAATTACCTTAAATAAACCAAATAAGTTAGTAGCTAACAAACATGGGGTCAATTACTGGGTTTCTGTTACTATTACTTTAATTTTCATCTATTACTATTACTTTTGTATGTGGAGTACTTCACTCATTTGAAAAGGATCTCTCTCTCTTTTTAAATGCAATTAGAAGCAGTGTTAAACAAACACTTTATTTCAGACTCAACAGGTACAAACATTATATAAGAGGTCCATAGAAGATTAAGAGAGTTGTCTGGAGCACTGACTAAGTAGGCCAGTGAATCACTGTGTATAATGAATATATAAATACAATGATCCAACCATGAGGTGGTGTGCCAACTATAACTAACATAAGTAGAGCTATCACCAGGAAGACTACACATGGATGAAAGGGTAAAGTTATTATCTTCACAGAAGGCTTTTAAGTGGTTGCTAAACAAAGAATTAGCATTAAAGTCACCAATAATAGCAACACATGTATCCAACTCATCAATAATACTGCTGACCTACCCCAATTTAATGAGGTAATCTTCATTATCAACTACCTGAAAAGGCATAGAGATACACAGAATTACAAATTTTTTATTGTCTACGCAAATTTCTATTCCAGTTAGCCAATTCAAACCAAGTTTTAATTCACTAATATATTTCCCATACCCCAACCTCCATACAATAGATATCCCACCAGGTGGGTGGCCTGCAAGAAGACCATCTTGTCTCCATCTCTGGTGGCCTCCCCTATCCCATGAAAGTTACTGGACAGGCTATTCAGGTCCTTTAAGTCCTGTTTTCATAGCCATGTTTCCGGCAAGCAGAGAATATCAGCATCCTCTAACAGCTTATCAATTATGATCCGCCTGTGTTTGCTGTTATTGCCTAAGCTTAGGCCTTTACAGTTACAAGAGATTACCTTGAATGTTGCAATTAGGAAGATGCAGGAGTTCTGCCAGTCATCTCTACATGTTGAATTCCACTTATACCAGGCACAGCAGTTACAGCATTAGACCTAGCTGGATTTTCTTCCACAGTACAATGCATGATATCTCCATAATTACCCTCTCCAGCACTTGCGAGAGGGGCTGCAGGTGTTTTTCTTCCCTTCTCATAGAACAACCATAGGCCTACATATACCCTCTCTGGCCAAACTGTTGGATCCATAAATACCCCTGGATCATCACAGACTGCTGTAACCTGAAAGGAACTGTACGTAGTCCATCTGGAGTCAATTTTCCTACATGTAACCTGAAGGTTCACTTTATCTTCCACAAATGCCTGCAGCTCCTCAGCCATAAGATCAGGTCAACATCTCAAGACAAAAATGTTTGCAGTCTTCATTGGTACAGCCATTATACAATCTGTTTTGGCAGCCCCTATGATACCCCACCTTTCTCTGCCAGCCTTTGCCACAGGCTGACTCCCTCTAGCCAGTGCATGAGTGGGACCAGACCCCCTTGAGGGACCACCACCATTGCTACTGCAATGGTTGCAGTTCTCGAAGAGGTCGCTCGCTTCCGGCCCCTCCTTACCACCATTGTCCAAGATGCCTCCTCATCATGACCCCCGACTACATTCCCAGCATCCTGATTCATCAAGGCCGCTTCGGGGGTACCCTGTGAGAGATGGTATTGAGCTGGCGATATAGCAGTGTCTGCACTCATGGATCCAGGACGAGGTTTAAAGGCAGAGGGCTCTGGATCCAGGATGAGGTTTAAAGGCAGAGGGCTCTGGATCCAGGATGAGGTTTAAAGGCAGAGGGCTCTGGATCCAGGATGAGGTTTAAAGGCAGAGGGCTCTGGATCCAGGATGAGGTTTAAAGGCAGAGGGCTCTGGATCCAGGATGAGGTTTAAAGGCAGAGGGCTCTGGATCCAGGATGAGGTTTAAAGGCAGAGGGCTCTGGATCCAGGATGAGGTTTTAAAGGCAGAGGGCTCTGGATCCAGGATGAGGTTTAAAGGCAGAGGGCTCTGGATCCAGGATGAGGTTTAAAGGCAGAGGGCTCTGGATCCAGGATGAGGTTTAAAGGCAGAGGGCTCTGGATCCAGGATGAGGTTTAAAAGGCAGCCAAATAACAAATATTTGTTTCAACTAAATCATTATAATTTCAGAGACTGTAGGTCTTGATAAATTTTACTTTACTGAAGGAAAAATTTACCACAATATTAGTTTACATGCAAGTTTATTTTAGTTTAAAGTAGATTTAGTTCATTTTTCAGTTCTTTGTTCACACTATGTCCATTGCCACTGTAACAGAAAAGTAATAGACTATTATCTATTACTATTACAGACAAAAAATTATGATCTATTACTATTACCCGATGTCTGGTAGCTAATATAAAATTTATTAAAATAATGTACTAATGACCATTTCTTAAATTTTAGGTTCAATATGAAATAACGCTAGAAGAGGTTGTAGATACGAGTTGAATCAAGAAGTAGTAGTAGTAGTAGTAGTAGTAATCAAGTGATATACTCTAATAAATATTTGTTCCTAATATCTCCTTGTGTATTATTTCCCTTCATTGGCATATCTTTCTTGTTAATAATGAGGCTACACTGTCGTAAGACTTCATAAATAAAAAAAAATTACAGTTGTTGTTTGTGGCACTCTCAAAATAATGAAGATGAGAACAAGATACTATACTTAAGAATAATTAATAGTTTATATAAATAGGCACTTTTTCGTTATTTACCCACATATTAAGCCAAACATTTATTAGCAAATATAAAAAAGTTCATGTAGTAGCCATCAAACGATGTAGTTCTTATAAATTTAAGGACGTACAATTAGAACCAGTCATGATATTTTTGTTAAAACCAGGGTTTCAGAGCCGGTAAAAAAACTTCTGGCTCCGACTCCGGCTCCGGAGCAGAAATTTTTTACAGTCTGGCTCCAGCTCTGGCTCCGGCTCTTTTATAGTAAATTCTGTTAATTATAAAATAAATATCTAGATTTATATAACTAATTGTCCAATTTAAAATATTGCACAAAAATATTTTATTATTAAATCACTTTAATACTCAAAATTTAAATTTCTTATGATTTTAAATTAGGCAAATATAATGATAGAATGAAGTTATTTAAATAACTAAAGGAAAATGATGAAAACTAAATGATATTAAATATTTATTAACAATGGTAGCTTATATAAATTAGAGAAACTTGCCTCCTAATTAGTAGTTCAAAGTTCAAACTTAAGAATTCTCGTATGGAAAATAGTAATAATCAAACTTTCTGAGATAATATATGCATCTTTTTTTAAGTGTTGAAACTTGAAAGCTTCATGAAAGCCAACTTGGCTTGAAAAAGAGCTGAATATTTCAAAAAATTCAGTTTTTAAATTTTTAATAGGTTATATTATTTACTTATATTATTTACTTTAAATTTTTAATAGGTTATATTATTTACTTAGATAAATAGTTAGTACCTACCTACCTAAGGTCTCCACCGCCATAAAAAAATTTTTACCTATATAATTAAGTGTTGTTAAGACAAATCTTCCCAAATATTTAATGGTTAAAAAATGGAAATTTGCAGATTATTCCTGCAACTCCCACACCTCCATAAAATCCAAGAATCCTATGGTACCATTTTTCGTAATATATTACAAGAATTATAATTTGCAACTAAACCTATATTTAACAAATAACAATTTAGGTAGCAATATATCGCCCGGAGCCAGACCATGGAGCCGTATTTTCAAGGTTTCTGGCTCCGGCTCCAGGTAAGCAAAATTCACTGGCTCCACCGACTCCGGCTTCGAAACCCTGGTTAAAACTAATGAAAATATCACAACTTAACCCAATCAATTGTCAAGGGCATTCAATTAATCATGTAATTATTTTGAAAAAAAAATACATACAATTGCAGAAATTTTTTTTAAAAAATAGCAGAAAAATAAAAAAAATTGCGGATAAATAACGAAGAAGTGCCATATAATCATTAGAAATTAAGCTTGCCTCTCTCTCTCAGTGCATTAAATGATTGATGATCAGAACTTCTTAAGAACCTTACATATCACAATTTAGACCAAGCAATAGCGTGACCCCACCTTTTTTTTCATTTCCGTAACTTGCTTGTTCTATTAACAACAATAAACAAATTATGTATTTGTAAAAAGAGATACAAAGCTTGAAGTCTGAACTATATATATGCGAGTAAATCTTGGTGAATTATATTTCCAATCTATGATTACCAGCAGCAGCAGTGAACACCCCCCACTGAATGTACACACACGTATTGTACATACAGAAAAAAAAATCAATTTATGTAAGCCTAACAAAAACTTTTAGCTAAAGTTCAAGCAGCATTCCATCTAAGAAAACTGTGTTCAAAAGGGTTATTTTTTAATAAGGCGGCCCAATATCTTCTATAGGGGGCCTAGCTATCCTAAGTATTAATTATCACATCTGATATCTACACAGCCTATATGGACCTATCCAATAAAAATGTGATGCATCCATATTTTGACATAAGGTCCCTACCTCAACCTCGGTGTACTCAGATTTGGTTTTACCAGCATGTAACCTAAAACTGGTCACCAAATTATGAAGTTTCTGGGGGTTTCTCAGTATGGGGTCTCAAAACTTTAATTTACCCCCTTTCCCAAACTTGATTTCCAAATGTGTGTGCTCTCTCTCTCTCCAGTCAGATTTTTCCTTTAAGTAAAAATTTTGATAGGATTATTTTTGAAACAACACAGATTATAAAATGTTTAGATTGTAACAAATCATGTAGTAGTGCACCCTCGCTTCAGCTTCAATCGCAGTGCACCCTCGCTTCAGCTTCAATCGCAGTGCACCCTCGCTTCAGCTTCAATCGCAGTGCACCCTCGCTTCAGCTTCAATCGCAGTGCACCCTCGCTTCAGCTTCAATCGCAGTGCACCCTCGCTTCAGCTTCAATCGCAGTGCACCCTCGCTTCAGCTTCAATCGCAGTGCACCCTCGCTTCAGCTTCAATCGCAGTGCACCCTCGCTTCAGCTTCAATCGCAGTGCACCCTCGCTTCAGCTTCAATCGCAGTGCACCCTCGCTTCAGCTTCAATCGCAGTGCACCCTCGCTTCAGCTTCAATCGCAGTGCACCCTCGCTTCAGCTTCAATCGCAGTGCACCCTCGCTTCAGCTTCAATCGCAGTGCACCCTCGCTTCAGCTTCAATCGCAGTGCACCCTCGCTTCAGCTTCAATCGCAGTGCACCCTCGCTTCAGCTTCAATCGCAGTGCACCCTCGCTTCAGCTTCAATCGCAGTGCACCCTCGCTTCAGCTTCAATCGCAGTGCACCCTCGCTTCAGCTTCAATCGCAGTGCACCCTCGCTTCAGCTTCAATCGCAGTGCACCCTCGCTTCAGCTTCAATCGCAGTGCACCCTCGCTTCAGCTTCAATCGCAGTGCACCCTCGCTTCAGCTTCAATCGCAGTGCACCCTCGCTTCAGCTTCAATCGCAGTGCACCCTCGCTTCAGCTTCAATCGCAGTGCACCCTCGCTTCAGCTTCAATCGCAGTGCACCCTCGCTTCAGCTTCAATCGCAGTGCACCCTCGCTTCAGCTTCAATCGCAGTTCAATTAACAATTCTTTTGTTGACATGCAATACAACTTATACACTGCTATTAAAATGATGCACTATGTCTAATGTTTTATTTTAATATATACCAGTATATTTCTATTATTTGGTTTTCAGAACCATTCAGACATCTATGCAGACATTAGTGATGGGACGATACCAAAATTTTTAACGATTCCGATTCCGATACCACTAAAAAGTCTCGATTCCGATTCTCAATATTTTTAAATATAATTCTATACTTGTTTTTCTGGAAATTGTCATATTTTACTCTGGTAAGATTAACTATTTACATTATGAGTATGGTAATATAAATTATAAATTATAATAGATTGGTTTAAAAATAAAAATCAACTGTAAGTTGTAACAATTCATTTTAATCTTCTTGATTACACATACATCATGGATATACATGTTTTAATGTATAGCTACAATACGATAAAAATTAAATTTGTTATCCTCTTTCATTTAAATTTTAAAGTTTACATTGCAAAACTGGTTCAATTAAAAGTTAAAGAATCGTTTTAAGAATCGTTTTAAGAATCGGAAATCATGGCACAATTCTCTCGATTCCGATTCCGATTCCTGAAAAATGCTCGATTCTTCCGATTCTCGATTCCGATTAATCGTCCCATCACTAGCAGACATCTCCGCAAAACTTTCAGTTTAATATTCTTTTATTATTTGTTAGGCTAAGCATTAATAATTTTTAAATATATTTTTTATATTTATATAATTTTGTTTTAAAAGGAACCATGAAGACATCTATGCAGAACTTTCAATTTAATAAATTATAATTAATTTTTTATTAATAATAAATTAATATTTTTATTCTTATCTATGCAAAACTTGATAATGATATCCCAGTAGCTGAGCAAGACCAACTCTCCATCGACAACTTTACAGTACTTAAAGCCTATCAGCTCACCATGTTGTGAAACCTATTGCCCATGATCTCCTTCCCCTGTCTCTGGTTGAAAATGAGCGATTCCGCATACTCATGAAAACTGCAGAGCCAATGTTTACGATGCCCAGTCATCAGCATCCGAGTAGCGTGCTTCTACCAGTGTACAGCCAGTGTTCAAACACGATTCAAGACCCAATTACAGCTGGTCCAAGATCTGGTCTAGTAGAGAAATGAGGTCCTTTATTGGTGTGACTGGCAACTTTATCCTAGACCACACCATACTGCAGACATCTTTGGCATGTATGAAGAGACATTGGCCTGCTATAATGTGGCAAGAAAAGTCTATCATAGTTACTGAAAATGCAGCGAATATGGTAAAGGCATTTATTCTATTCCCAGTAGAGCAACATGACGAAGACGAGGATAATGATAGTGATATCACACCAATTGATGCCACTAGTGTGTACAACCACCTATCCACTGACTGCATTCTTTGCTTCACTCGTACAATGCAGCTAGTTGTGAAAGATGGTATGGAGCATGCTGGCCAGGTCACACAGATTCTCATCAAGATATCTAAGCTTGTTAGCTTCTGTAGAAAATCAACACTTGCTACAGAAATTCTCTCAGATGACCTCAAACTGCAGATGGCAACATGTACATGCTGGAATAGCCAACTGATGATGATGATGATGTCTGTACTTCATGTGTCACCTGAAGTGTGGGACAAACTTAATGCTCCCTACAAACTTAAGCAGTATGAGCTAAACACCATCAAGGAGCTCTATGATATCCTCGAGCCATTTCAGTATGGAACTGAATTGGAATTGATTATTTCCAATAAATGAATTGGAATTGAATTGGAATTGATATATTTTAATTTTACTGGAATTGGATTTGAATTAGAATTGATAAAATGGAATTGACCCCATGTCTGCTTGCAGTAAAGATAACTGAGAATATACCTACTTACTGAAGGCAAGATCACATTATTCAAGGAATCGGTTAATATTTGTTTTAGCACATGACCTGGAGTTTGGGATGATAATAGGTTTTCCTTATGCAGAATTTAAATCTGAATCTATTTTCTTCTATGGTATGTCTCGTGCAAATTGATATTAACAGGGATATAAGCAATTTTTGGATTGATTAAAATCAAATGAAATTGCTATGGTTTGTCAACCATGACATGTTGGAGGATTGAGAGAGTTTCTTTGCACATGCAGAGATGCATTTTCTAGGAAGAAAATGACATCAAACTCCAAATTCAAATTCATCATGGCCATTGTGTGTATCAGTTGTAACCTCTTCTAACATGGTTTTTCTGATGTATTTCACCATTATTTGTGCATTTCTGACCTTCAATTATCCCCACAGGGGGTTTCGGGGGGGGGGGGGGCAAAGCCCCTGGCTTGGAGGATGGCATTAGGCCTAGGTTAGGTTGAGTTTTTGTTTGGTAGTGCCACGATGGCTAGGAGCATGCCCTCTTTTACCCCACATTCCCCTCTACTTCAAAGCCCTGCCCACTTTCTAGGACTTCAAAATTGTAGGATTGGGGGGGGGGGTCCAGGTCATGTGCTAAAACAAATATTCACCAAAGAATCTCCTTAGCAAATTGCTTTAAAACAGTTCCAGAAGAATTTACATGAATTCATGAGGGCCATGAAACTGCTGTTAATGTATCTATTGTGTAAAGAAGGCTTCCAGAAGACAGGTAACAAGAAAATGTTCCTGTCAGAAACTGTGTGTTAGTGATGTGAATAGGAAAGAGAGGCCAAATTTGCAAGTGATATGATGAATGGAAAAATATTCAATGGAGTGATGAGACCCAAAATGAATTTTATGGATATACACCTATCCTTGGTTCGTAGGATGATGTAGCTATGAAAAGTTTCAGTCTAACTGTATCATTAAGAGTGGGAAACATGGTTGTGGTTCTGTTATGGCGCGTGGATGATTCAGTTTGGCTAGAATGAGTGATCTCATAAAATCCTCTAGATAAGAATATGAATAGGATTCACTACTACAGAATTTTTGTTTAGCATGTTCATAGTCCATTTAATTGGAAGGAGATCCCCATATATAGCCTAACTAATAATAATAATAGTACTATAAATCTAAAAAGTTACTCCATCTAATCTTAAATTCATATTTTGATTTGGAAAGTGATTTCTATCATACTTCTCAATTTAAGGGGCATATTTCTAAGTACCATAGCCTATATAAGCAACAAAAAAAAACATAAGAACTGTACTTGTCCAACATAGGTTTGATCAAATGCAAACTGAAATAGACTTATACAGCAAATTTATTTTTTAAATATTACTAGTAGGCTACATTCCATCCATTATGATCACTATTAATCCACATATATGCATACTTTTATTTTCCTAATTAGCCTACTGAAAACCTGTTTCAACATTTAAGAAATTCATGTAACTTTAGCATTTCTCTCAAATTTATCATTTTAAGATGAGGCAAGTTTGGAATATATTGAAGTAAAAACTTTAAAAAATAAGCCTACCCACACTTCCATTTTTGTATTTTCTTTTCTCTGGAATTTTTGTAATGAAACTTAACTTGATTTTGATAAAATAAGCCTATATCAGACTCAAATTACGGTACACTTTCAAAATATTTTTTAAGTTACTTATTTCATGCCATAAAGTACTTTGGTACTCTCCTGGGTAATTGTATACAATATCCCCCTCACCTCAATTTTATGAAATTGACTTCACAATTGATGTAAAACCTCTATTTATAGCATGTAATTACTTTAATTATTTTCGGAAACCAACCTAACCTAGAAAAATGTATTTTTTACTAAAAAAGTGCATAACTTAACATGTTATTACATTATTTATATAATTTAGGTCTCGGGGGTACAGGGGCAGAGCCGCATAAAGATCACACATCACAAAGTGAACCCTATACCGATCAATTTGTGATGCGTGGTCTTTACAGGGGCAGACTCCACCCCTATACCTGCCAGACCTAACTTATACAAATGATAATGTAATAACATGTTAAGTTATGCACTTTTTTAATCTTCATCTAGGGCACATGACGAATCAAGTTCTCAAAGTCAAAACCACACGAACAGCACGTCATAATTCTACCACAAACATGACCAAACTAAGGTATTACCCAAACTGAATCCAATTAGAAAAAAAAAAGCCAGAACAGAAACCAACAAACTAATTAAGCCGCAGAGTAGCGAAAAAATAGCCCAATCAGAAAAATGTCACGTCAAATGGATATCGTTAATTAAATAATCTCTCTAAATATGATCAACCAAACAAAATTTTACTCAAAAGGTTTTATTTATTATTTTCTACGCATTGCAATAATTTTTATTAGAAACTGAGATGAGGGGGATATTGTATACAATTACCCTTTCCTGTTATCCCAGACCCCAGACTTTTTGCCTGCCAATTGCCAGACTTCAATTTTAACACAATATTTTCGTTAGAACTAACGAAAATACCATGACTTAACCTAACCAATTATCAAGGGCATACAGTTTACCTAAATAGGCATTCAATTAACCTAATTAGTTGGTACAGTTAGGTAAGTCATGATATTTTCGTTAGTTTTAACGAAAATATTCTGTGTCAGAATTGAAGTCTGGCAACTAGCAAAAAGTCTGGGGTCTGGGATAGCAGTAAAGTACCAGTACTTTTATTTTGTTTTAGAACTAGGCCTAAAGAATTTGAAAATTCAACTTTGGAAATTCTAACATTGCCATTAAGATATTTACTCACCATTTGAACCAACACTTCACTTACTCCTACCAGTCCATATAAGCTAAAATTGGTAAATATTAAGGAAATGTCATCACCTGCGCAGCGATGGCCCTTAGCTGCATAATAGCCGGAACTTCAGTACGACGCATCAGGCACACGAGTTATAAGAAAAAACCTTAGGCGACACACCAGAAAATTTGAGCAGATTTTGCAGTCTGACACATTGGGCATAACAAATGAAATTACTCTGGTTTTGCAAAACTTTACTATTCATGAACATAGTCAACAACAGTTCAGTAATGTGTTAAATTAGGTTAGGATAAGTTAGGTTAGGTTAGGTTAGATTTAGCTTAGGTTAGAGCCTTGTGGACTCTGAGCTATGTCTGGATAGTAAAGTTCTACCAAAGTTTTAATCGAAATTAACGAGAGATTTTTTCCAAAACATATTTCGCAGTATGGGTCTAAAGTTCGGCTAACTTTGGTCTATAAGTAGGCCTAAACCTGGGAAGGCATGAAAAAATTTGGTAAATGTTTGAATAACTCCAAACTGTTTTAAACGACAAACAAAGTTACTACAAGATTCTTCGTATGTTTTTAACGAAATGTAGGCGTCAATGACAAATAAGATCTGAAGATATTAATTAAAGTTTGTGAAATTTCCCAAAATATTATTTTGTGGCGCCATTATAAATATTATAATGACGTCGGAAGAAAAGCCGAAGATTTTTTTTCGTTGAAAACTCTTCTGGCAGGGTTGCCACTTGCCAGGTCTGTCGTTTTAAGGACAGTCTGTCCTATTTACGTCACCATAAAAAGGACAAGCTAGAATTGTCCTTATCTGTCCTTTTTTTTTTGCTTCCTTCGAATTAAAAAAAACAATTATGGCAGGATAGACATTAAATTGCACTATGTCATCTAGTTACGGTTTTGAACGTGGATTAAACATACATTTGCTGCCGCGTTGCTTTCAAGTTTACATGTACAAACCGAGTCACAGAGGTGACACGTCCCGAGTCGAGGCTAGCTACCCCTTGGTGTTACCTGCAGAATGGCTGCCAAGTGATTGCAGTACCGTTGTCATACTCATATTAGTCTATTCATTTAGCCAAGTTCAGCGGCAGTGTGAAGGCCATTTGAAAATTTTGCCTGACTTTCTTTAGTAACAGTTTTTAGTAATCTGAAAAAAGTTACCTATCGGTAAGATGGGCAAATGCAAAAATACCTACTTATAATGAAACTAGGAATTATAATAAGGAATGGGAGCACCAGTTTAAATGGCTTTCTTGGAATAACAATGCGTGCTTTTGTAAATGATGCCAGTGCATTCTGTCTAATATGTGGGAATCTGCCTTCGAACAACATGAAAAAACAGCAACGCACAGAAAAAATGTTAATTCATTTACAAATACAAGAAAGCTAACAGATACTTTCAAGAGAAACACTGTTAATCCAAGCAAGAAACTCAAAGAATTTGAAATAAAGTATAGTGTCTCAACAGCTTGTCACTGTAGTGTCCGATCAGTAAATCACCAGCCAGAATTAATAGCAAGTTATGGTAAAGGAAGCATTCTTGAAAAAGTTCAACTGCATCGGACAAAGTGTATGTGCTTAATAAAAAATGTTTTTTCTTTGTCTTTATTTGAAGAGTGAAGTGATGATCTAAAAGGCACAAAATATTCATTGCTAAATGATGAGTCTACAGATGTGAGTGTGACAAAGCTTTTGTGTTTGTGTGTAAGATACTTTTCCAATGAACTGCAAAAAGTACAAACTTCGTTCTTAGGTATAATTCCTGTCATATCTATGATACAACAGGCCAAAGTCTTTTCATTGCTATTAGAAACTTTTAAGCTTGAATAATATTGATATAAGCGGTTGCATTGGTTTGGTTACTGGTGGTGCAAATAATGTCAGTGGGGAAGATAATTCAGTTTTCTCAAGATTTAGGAATGTCAATCCTAACATTAAGTTTGTAAAATGCACTTGTCACAGTTTAACATTATGCAAAGTTTTGCCTTCTAATTTAGATTACCTCATTTCTGAAATTTCTCACTGGTTCAGCGTAAGTTCTTTGCGTCGAGACGAATACATACAAATATATGCCACGATGAACAGTGGAAATGAACACTATGATAAATTTGTTACACCTTTGAAAAAACTATATAGGGCTATGGGTTGATTGCCTGATACCTTCATCCGTTCGAAATTTCCAGCAGATTTCGGTGGAGAGTTAACGACAAAAGCCCTACGTTTTTTCGTTAGAGTTATGTATATGTAGGTCTTCAAAGGACCTCTTTGTTTATTTGCCTTCGGTATTTGCGCTGCTTAATGGTAAAGAAAGGAATTGCCTTACCTTATTATTTCGTTGGGCCTCACTTCTGTTTCGATGTAGGGCGCGACGATCTTTTTCGATGTAGGGCCGTGGTACGATGGAGTTGCACAATGAGTTGATTTGATGTAACTAATATAGGCAGTCACTATTTAAATACCTAAAGGAATAGGCCTATCCTTTTTATAGTTATTAGGTTTTATATTAAGAGGATTTTACTCAGAACTTAAAGGAAGATAAAGTACATCTTCCTTGCAAAAGCATCGCTGTAACATAAGCAGCTCCGAGCGAGCCGATATAATATAATCTTCGTATTTTAGTATTTGCAGAATTTGCAAAGTTCGTTAACTCTTCTCTCGATGTAATTTTCATGAGTTAGTAGTGGAAAATTTTTAACACGAAATAATAAATTTGGTTTTCTTGTTGTCAAGGAGGCCCGATGCCTACATATGAGTTCTATGTGTGTATGGCAATTATTTTCATCCCCAATAGGCTATGTCGCCAATCCCGAGGCAATTTTGTATAGATATTTAATTCAATTAATTAATAATTCATATTAATTAAGAAGTAAAGGTACCACATACGATTCCATGTTGTAAGTGTGTATAGTTTTTCCATAACACCAAGCAAAACTCAATGGCTTGTTCGAGGGAAATGTATACAAATAATTTTACATTAATGGGAAGAACTTAAGGCGTACTTCTGCTCGATTGTCGACAGAAACTGAAATGCACGCATACTAAAAGAAATGCTCCTTGACGAAGTTAACAAGCTTTATCTTATCTTTACTTGTCCAGTCATTCAAAATTTTGAATCACTCAATGTTCCATTCCAGGCGTCAAATCAAGACCCCAGCAAGTTATTTCAGGGTCTTGAAGAAATAAGAAACTTTTGCTCCAAAAAGTCTACAAAGACTTTCGTCAGAGAAAATTGCACTGGTTATTAAATGATAGTAAACTCGGAGATAAATTTGAACGACTTAAAATGTAGCAAAATAAGCAGTGATAAAAAACTAGTCATTAAACAACGCTGTCATGACTTTATATTCGAGGCAATAAACCAGATTAATAAAAGAATTGATAAGACAACAATGAAAATGGAATATATAAAATATTTTAATCCTAAGGTTTGCCTTAGCCAAGCTAAGCCACGATTCAGTGACCTTCCCCTTGAACAGTTAGCTAAAGAAGAAAATCTTGATATAATGAAAGTAGCTGATCAATATGAACGCATCTCTATAAAAACTAATTGGCGAGAAAAATTTCCTGGCTCACAAATTTCACCAGATCCAGTTGAGTTTTAGTCTTTTGTGTTGAATTATGAAAATGCAGCTGGAAAAAAGTGTTATAAAGAGTTAGCAACCATTGCTCTAAACTCCCACTGTATTCCTCTAAGTACTGCATTCGTTGAACGGGTTTTTTTTCATGTAACGAATGTGAAGACCAAGGCAAGAAACAAGATTAGTCCAAGTTCTCTCGAGGCAATTTTACGAGTGAGAACAATTTTGTACAATAAAGACATTTGTTGCCAAAGTTTTGAAGTTACAGAAAAAATGCTAGCACTCTTCACAAGTCTATCAGACTATCAGATATACAGCAAGGGCAGAGATAGAAATTTCAACCATGGAGGAAGACAATCAACAAGCAAGTACTTTCAGTTCAAGCATTGTTACCAGAACTAGCACAGAAGAAAATGATGCAGAGTCATTTGATGAAATTCTCTCCATTGAATTTTAAAACTACAGGTAAGGTAAATTTTGGCAATAAATATTTACAGTATATAATATCAATATAAAAACTCTCTGGGTGTTACTTTTACAAATATGTATTTGCTCTTTTTTTGGTTCGAATGTTCTGTTTTTATGAACAGACTGTCCTATTTTAGTCAAGAGCATCTGGCAACCATGCCTTACGGTAAGCAGTTTAACATGAGTTCTGTGTGTGAAGGGTGTTCTTCTACGTTGTGTGAAGCTGTTGTGGGATTTTCTGGAGACGAGGATGCAGCCTTTAAATTTTTATGTGACCACGGAATTGTTAAGTGAATTGTTGTGCCCAAAGAAAGAATGATAAAGAAAATACCTGTGGCCATTTATGCAATTACGACAAAAATAAAAAGCTTTCCTTGACCACAAATCCGTTCAAGTTAAAAAAAACAACAACGTGGAATTAGAAAATTTTGTAATTTTTATCATTCTGTTCAGTGGATTGATAAAAGCAGGGGATAAAAGATAAAAGGGGTCTTTTCGGTTTGGCGGACTGCTACAGACTTTTACGAAACTTAGCAAATCAATTAGTTTGCTAGGTTAGGTCAACTGTACGTCCTTGACGACTGGTTAGGTTAAGTCGTGATATTTTCGTTAGTTCTGACAGTAAACTAACGAAAATATCACGACTTAACCTAACCAATCGTCGAGGGCGTACAGTTGACCAAAGATAACAAAGCTAAACTTTACCCGTCACTAACAGGCAGTGTCGTATTAAGGGGCCCTGGGGCCAAAATATTCTTGGGGTCCCTCAACAAGACAAATCTTCGAGTCATGTAAATTAATAAAACCATTTATTTCTAAATCAAATAATGCAAGTTTTATACAAATACCAAGCTGCTACAATTACACCAAACCAATTACACAACTACAAGTCCACTACTAATCTACCAAAGTTGGTTACAAAATCATCCACCATCAGTCTACAAAAGTTTTTTGAGCTGCTTCATATCACTAAATTTTCTAATCACAAGCTCAGTATTTAAATTCTGCAAAACATTCTTTTCTATGCATAACAATGACAGACTTTGCAATTGCTTTTAGGTTAGCATTTAACGTTTAACATTTTTAATCATGCTCAAATGAGAAAAAGAGCGCTCCGCAGTTGCATTTGACATCATCAAACACAAATAAATGCCATAAGCAATGAAAGTATTTGGGAAAACAGACCTCAATTTGTGAATTTCCTGTAGTACTCCTAATGGGCGAGTGTCAGCTAAAGCGTTTTGTTTGACAAACAGTACAAAATGCTGAAACTCAAATGGGAAGCTGTCCACAAAATCATTTGGGTAATGGACAAGCCAGATTTTTTGTTGCTTTTGATGCTTCCTCTGAAGTTAGTTGAGAGATATTGTTGAGCATTCCAAATTATCATTGATATCATTATAAACATCGGCCCCTAAAACGGCTGGGCCCTGGGCCTTGGCCCCCCCCTGGCCCCCCACTTAATACGCCACTGCTAACAGGTAAGTTACATGATGGAAGTTAGGTTTGGTTTGGTTTAATTTCCATAAATTATGTATTCATGGGATCAGGGCCGGCGCTAGGAAGTGCGGGCCCAATTAGAAAATTGTTAGCGCCTAGCGGGGCCCTCTACCCGTTGTCGTTTCAAAGTTGGAGTGACAAGAAATTTCGCTAGAGCACCTCTTTGTTTTTCATTTTCAGCTGCCTTAGCCTTGGCCAGTGCTCGTTTCTGATTGCCGCTCAAATACTTTCGCCCTTTGTCTCTATCTCTGCTTGTGCTTGCCATGATGACGATGATGTAAGGGCTTTTTCAATTACTTTTCTTTTAAAAAAGCTAAACGGCGACGATAAACTGAAATTACAAAACAAAAAACAAAATCATTCACAATAAAGACTCCCTGCACTGAAAAATAATAAAGATGTGCATGTATGCATCTAATGATTAAAGCAAAAGATTTCATGATTTTTAAAAGCCTGGGAGTAAGAAGAAAAGCGCAGGGGGCAAAAGAACAAGCTCTAGTAAATAGAAATGTAAATGCTCTCTATGATAATGAGGCAAAAACTAGTTAATTTAATATGTAGGATCTACTTACCACCACGTTTCTCTGTTACATGCAGGCTTAAGACACTTCAAGTTTGCAGTTTGGACATATAAACAATTTGGACATATTTAACAAACAACACAACTTTACATTCCAAGCTTTATGTTATATAATCTCATTAACAGCGCTCTTTCTGTGTTGAGGGTTTGAATATCGTCCACAAATTACCTTTTTTTTAAAAAAGCTAAACGGCGACGATAAACTGAAATTACAAAACAAATAAACAAACGATTAGCAATAAAACATTGAAACATAGATATACGAGGACGGACTGAATAGTTTCACTGCCTTCACAGTAACAAGAAACTTCGTGCACACTGGACGCTCATTAATTCATCATAGCGTCCCCCACTCGAGCGCGTGCGCGGGGTCCCCTCGGGGCGCGGAGCCCAATTTGAACAAATCGGTCTAATCGGCTTAAAACCGGCCCTGCATGGGATTCGTTTTTATATCAGAAACACATTTCTGGTAGTCTGAGGTTGCACAAATGCCATAAACTGAAATCATGCATAGCATAGTTTTGGGGCATTTGCGTAACCTCAGACTATCAGAAATACGTCTCTGATATGAAAACAAACCTTTGAATGTATAATTTATGAAAATTGAACAGTTTAGAGTTATTCTAAACAATTACCAAAAATATTAAATTTCTAAGATTAGCCCCTTCAGACATATCCAATGTTCTGGACAAAATGTACACCAAAAAGTATGAGATTTACTGTTATTCAAAACCAAATATTTTAGTAATTAGTCACTTACTTTACACGGATTTTGGATTCCTTTTCACACAACTAAACTAAACAGGTTTATTAAACATAAACATTTGGGAACTTCTTCGTTTAGTAGCACCATTTTTTAAATAGACTTTTTATGTGGTTACGTTAGATTAGGTAAAATATTGGGTAATATGCAGTAAATGCCATGACAAAGGGGGGGGGGGGGTCGGCGACGTCCGGAGCCTTTGAATGATGCGTATGCCTCTGAAAACAAATTTTGCTTTTGTGAATAAATCATGGTTATTTTATTTTATTCAAATTCTATTTTGAGTCTTTATCCGTATACATTGTCAGGGCCGGCCTTAGGCCAATTGAATCTATTTGACCAAATTGGGCTCCGCGCTCACATGAGCCCCGCATTAGGGTTGCCATCTCCAGCTTTGAAAAATAAGGAATGCAGTCTTTGGAGCCACGGTTTAAGCAGTTCGAAAAACATATTGATTTATTTGGCTTTTTTAGTAAATTTCAACAAATTCCAAAGGAGGAATTATAAAAACATGCTGCAGATTTGGAAATTGCGCTAACAGATTTCCAAATTTTTTTTATTGCTCTACGCATATTTTTGACAATTCCAGTCAGAGTGGCGTCAGGGGAAAGGAGCTTTTCCAAATTAAAATTGATCAAATCTTATCTAAGGTCAAACATGCTCCAAGATAGACTCAACAGCCTTGCAGTATTATCCATAGAATGTGATAAAGCAAAAAACTTAAACTTCAACAAAATTTTGAAAGAGTTTGCAGAACAGAAAGCAAGAAAGATTTCTTTATAAGTATAGTTTTGTTTTAACACGTTTTATGTCAAAATATAAGCTAATAAATATAGATATTGTTTTATTTTTAATACAACGTAATAGCATATATTCCTGATACCTAATATGAAATAATCTTAAATCCGGGAGGCCCCCACCCAAATGGTCCAAATTGAGCCCCGCAATTGCTAAGGCCGGCCCTGTACATTGTACTTCCAAATTTGTAGTGGTAATGGTTCTCATAGGCGCCGTTATTGATGGTGCAGCCATATCACTATTTTTATCTTCATCTTATTCTGATAGTTCTTTTAATTGGCAAGACATTTGTAATTGCTTGGAAAATTTTCTGTGGTAATTGTTGTACCCAAATTAGATTTTTATTTTGTATCATATTTGAATGAGACTGATCTAATAAAACAATACAGTTGATTTTACACTCGCTCATTGATGGTCTGTTTTAAAAAAAAAATTTAGTGCTGTGCCCTTTTTATTTTAGTGGTGCCCTATTTTCTTTGGACCCCCCGTTACTGAAATGCCTAGATCCACCCTTGATGACCTGCATTTTTTTACGTTTTTAGGTTAGGTTAGAAATGCAGGCCATGGCATTTATTGCATATTATCCAAAATATTTAATCAAAATAAATAAAATCTTTCTGAAAAAGTCTATTTATAAAATGGTGCCACTAAGTGAGAGTGAGCGAGAGTGACAACATTTGTTGAAAAGTTGCATTTTAGTACGATTTATATTATTATATTCACTGTGACTGAACGGGTTAAAATTTGTATTCAGAAATATAAAAGAAATATACTAACGTAATTATGGAAAAACTATACGCGCTTACAACATGGTATCGTATGTGATACCTTTATTTCATAATTAAATATAAATTATTAATTAATTGAATTAAATATCTATACAAAATTGCCTCGGGATTGGCGACATAGCCTATTGGAATGAAATAATTGCCATACGTACAAAGAACCTGTATGTATGAATCAGCCTCACATAGCAACAAGAAAACCCAATTTATTGTCAAAGCTGGGCACAAACCGTTAATCCGTTAATCGTTAATTAACGAAGTTAACTTTTTCGTTAACGATTTAACTTTTAAGTTAACTTTGAAAATCATTATCGGACTAATTAACTTCCGTTACATTTAACTTCCGTTAACTCAAGTCCGTTAACCCCAAAAATTCATAAATAAACGTTTAAAAGTTTCTATTATTTTCAGTGCTGAGCAGGTGCGCAATTAATCCGCCATTGTTAATAGTGATGAACGAATTTCCATTTCCGCAGTGCAAAATCAGGCGATATATTTGTTTCCGTCGCCACAATTTGTGTCTTACCAAATATGGTAGTTATTTATGGCATTGGTTTGAGCAAAACATGGTCGACTGTAAAATCAGGCGGAAAGATTTGCCATTTGAGTTGAATGTTTCAACTTCTTTCAAGAAATATCACGAGCATTTTAAGGCACTTTCAATAATATATATGTAACAATTACAACAAATAACTACATTCGTTTCATTTGCAGTCTGTCTCTTGCGCAACATGTTTGTGCTAGTGAATATTTAAAAATAATCGTTGTCAAGTAAGTCATGTATATTTATAATATGTCTGTGAGTACCTTATTAGTAGTCTCCTTGATACATTTCAAGAACCATAAAACTGATCAGGTAAGATTTCAATTATCATGTCACTTTGATGACATAAATTAAGTCAATTGATGTCTTACAATGGGAGCGTTTTCACCTTAACCCTTTATGTCCTGGCGGTACTTCTAGGTACCACATCTTTAAAATCTCCATAATTATTTTTCTACCCGGTTGATCCTGCCGGTACTTTCAAGTCCCAATGTGAATTAGTTTCTTTATGAGATAATAGATGGCGTTGAGAAGTACATGTGAGCGTGTGGCGCCAGAACTTGGTCAAAACCTGGCTGGAGACCAACTCCAAGGACTTGCTGACAGATGCTGCCTTCTTGGGTGAGCAAGTGTTGGTGGACTTGTTCATCAAGTTCAACACAGCCATCCCCTCCAGTGCTGCAGTGGAGCGTTTGTATTCTATGGGCAAGGACATCCTGAGGGCCAAGAGATCATCCCTGTCTGATGAAAACTTTGATATGCTAATTTTCATGAAGGGCAACATGCATCTCATGGACAAAATGGAGAACGAGAAGAAGAGGGAAAATTAAATTATATATATATATTGTGTTTTTCATTTTTTTTATAATAAAAGTTAACGTTAACGGTTTATCGGTAACTTCCGTTACATGATTAACGGATTAGCGGTTAACGAAGTTAACTTTTTGGTTAACGGTGCCCACCACTGTTTATTGTTTAGTCTACCACAGAGAAGTAGACCAAACAAAATTTTGCTAGATCGGCAAATAATAATGAAAATACAAGCGAACCAAGGAACGGCTCTCGGGGCTGTTTATTGTACAGCGAACGCTTTAAACAGGGAGGATGTGTTTTTGTCTTCTCTAAAGTTCTGAGTGAATTCCTTATAATAAACTTAATACATAAAATAAGGATAGGCCTATCCCCTAAAGTGTTTATATTGTGACTGCCTATATTTATTACAAGAAGTTAACTCATTGAGTAACTCCATCGTGGCGGCCCTACACCGAAAAAGATCGTAACGCCCTACATCGAAGCAAACTGAGACCCAGCAAAAATAAGGTGGGACCCGTTATTTTCGTTCTAATATAGGCAGCTAAAATCCCGACGCTAAAATTACCATAAACAATTAAATATAAAGAGGTTCTATTCAGACCTACATATTCATAACTCTCTAACGAAAAAGCATAGGGCTTTTGTCGGTAACCCTCCACTGAAGTCTGCTGGAAATTTCCAACGGATGAGGGCACAGGCAATCAACCCATAGCCCTATATAGTTTTTTCATATGGTGGCCCTGTGTATGGGGAACTGACCCCTCTAAAATTTACACTGACACACGCAGTGGCTAGGCTTAGCTCATTAGGCCTAACCCCAATTTCAACCATAACCCCACTATAGTTTTTTCATATGGTGGCCTATGCAACTGGGAACCGATCCCTTTACCTTTACAAAACCGAAAACAAAGGCTTGTTCATTTAACAGGCATAACTTATTTTAGGTCCTAAAAAAAAATAGGCCCACAACATTAAGCCTATTTAACAGGTCCTACTCTTGAAACTCAAAACAAAGCCTTGTTAATTTAACAGGCTTAACTCATTTAAGGTCCTATAAAATAATAGGCCCACACATAAGCCTACTTGGTAGGCCCAAATAGGCCTATTTAGTAGGCCCACATAACTTTACCTTACATAATAGGCCTACCTCTTAAAGTAGGTCTTACTCTTTACACTCAAGGCCTATCCTAACTAAAAACATTGTGAATTTTTAATTTAACCTGTGGCGCAGGTTATATAAAAACTTATTACTGTACAGTAATTTAACTTGCTCAACATCATAAAATTAAACTCAGAACTTTAACACTAACAACAATTATGGAAGACTTGGACAAAAGGGTAAAAAACCCAGACCAAGAAAACAAAAACACAGACCTTGGGGCTATGGCACCATCTCAAAACCACAAAAAATTAATGAGGAAAAAATCAGCACGTAAAGGTGTCATCACCAAACTGTACAATGATTTCAAACAAAAAGAACCTACAAGATATGATCTTGAAACAACATTAAATTCTATTACTCGTTACAAAAAGAAATTCTCACACTAGATGAAGACATAATTACAGAAATTGATGACACAATTGAACTAACAGATGATGAGTATACTACCATCCTACTTGACAATGAAAATTACATTACAAAAATTAACAACTATATTTCTGAAATTCAAAACCAACTTGATGAGTGCAAAAAACAAGACACAAATGAAAGCTTCTTAGAAGCTATAAGAAATGCTTCATTTAGCCCTCCAATGTGGCTGAGGGCAATGAACTAAAATCAAAATTGCCTACACTTGCAGTACCCACTTTTGAGGGTGACAGAGCCAAATTTCAATCTTTCATTGAAAAATTTCATAGCCTTATAGGTAATAAAAACTACATTACAGATGTTGATAAATTTAGTTATTTAGTGAACTATCTGAAAGGCCCTGCCTTAAGATTAGTGGAATCACTACCAGCCATAGGTACTTCTTATTCTGTAGCAATAGAATTACTTAACAGAAATTACATGAATAAGGATGAAATTATACATGATTTGGCTCTTAAAGTAATGAACATGCGAACCCCAAAAGACAACTATGGTGACCTCTTTGACTTTTACTGTGAGTTTGAATGTCTCATGGGACAACTTAAAAACAATAATTTAAACATTGCAGAAACAGCTTGGATCATTCAAGCTGTTGTTTTTGAAAAGCTCCCTTCTAAAGTCAAAGAGATATTTCATCAGAGGACAACTGACATATACCCAAGCCTTAATAAGCTAAGAGAAGATTTCCCAACTGTACTTGCACTTTACAAATCAAGTTACACACTCCCAAAATTTAACACAGCACAAGAAAAAACCAACAATGCAGAAAACCAAAACATAACAAAATTTCAACACTTACCAATTACATCAAAACACAACCGCAAAACTCAATTTGCAGAAAATAAAGTGACAGAAAAAGACTCAAAGACTCCTACTCTGCAAAACTTTAATGTAGCTACTTTTGAGTATAATCCCACACCATGCAAATTTTGTTTTAGCAGTGAACATTATTCTACAAATTGTCCCAAATACAAAGACTTTACAGCAAGGTCAAAACGTTGTGAACAACTAAACTTATGCAAAAAATGCACTGGATCAGGGCACCAAAAGTCAAATTGCAAATCAAATTTGATATACAATTGTAAGTTTTGCAACAGTTTTGACCATGTTACCCCTATGTGTAATACACACACAGACATTGGAAAAACTGACAAACATTATGAACAAACACCCAAATCAAACCAAAACAAACAGAAACAAACCAAATGCTATGAATGGCATATCAGTTCATCTAGCATTAACCACAATTCAAAAATTCTTTTACCAACCACAACTTGGAAATCCAAAACAAAAGGGACAAATAGTACAGGTTAGGTGTCTTTTAGATACCTGCTCACAACAAACATTTGTAAAACAACTGATAGAAAAATTGGGACTTCAAACCAACAAGGATGAAGATCTCTCTATTTCATCATTTATCAATAAAAACCCAGTACAAGCCAGTTTTAAAACTGCAAATATAACTTTAACTCTTGATGAAACATTTGAAACCCTTAAGGTTGTTGTTGTGGACAAAGTAGAACAAGAAAAAATACAAATAGCTGGGTTAAAACAAGCTTTGCTCCAACTTCAAAAAATACACGATAGCTGATAAAACCCTTAATGCAGATGTAGTTGATGATATACATATGCTCATGGGGGCTGACTATCTTCATCTGGTCCATAGAGGCATCATTAAAATTGGAGATGGAATAGCCATACAAACTCCCACAGGTATTGCTCTTTGGGTGACATAACTAAATACCATCTTACTACTGACACAGAAAACACAGAACATGAACAAAATTACGCAAAACAAAATCACCACAGTCACAAATTTCTGACTATGTGACAAACTCGAACTACAAAAACACTGTCATAATCCCACATCATTTGAATGAAAATGATTCCACATTGGATGAAGGGTTACAGCAGTTGTGACTATTAGAATCAGTTGGCATGAAGACCAATTGATGACAGAACAATTTAAGGATACATTACAACACAGAGACAATCAATACTATGTGGAGCTGCCTTGGAAAACACCTTGTCCAGAAATAATGGACAATTTGAAAGTAGCTAAGGCACATCTGTATAAAAATTACAGAAAACTAAAAAATGACAATCTTTTAGAACAATACAACAACATATTCAAGGAACAAATAGAAAGGGGCTTCATTGAAGAAGTTACTGATGAACCCTTTAAAAAACGAGGTTGTCATTATTTAACACACAGGGGAGTTTACAGAGAAGACTCATCCACAACTAAACTAAGAGTAGTATACAACTGTAGTTTAAAAGACACAAATTCTGTTAGTTTAAATGATTGTCTCATGGAAGGCCCAAACCTTGTCTCAGATCTTGTAAAAATTCTCCTTTGCTTCCGTTTAGACAATTATGCAGTACAAAGTGACATAGAAAAAGCATTCCTCTGTATAAATTTGAAGCTTGAGTATGATAAAAATCATCTCAGGTTTTTGTGGTTGAATGATCCACATGACCTTAACAAAGGTTTCAAAACCTACAGATTTAAAGTAATTATTTTTGGAGCAAATTGCTCTCCAAGTATTCTTGCTTTAACAATTAAAACCACCTAAACTTATTTCAAGAGGACTTAACAGTTCAGTTTTTAAAACAAAACTTTTATGTGGATAACCTCATTGGTTCCACTGTAACTGAAGAGGAATTGCTTGAAATTTACCAAATGTCACAACCCATAATGAAGCAAGGAAATTTTGGATTGAGAGAATGGGTTTCTAATTCTCCTAAATTAAATGAACAAATAACAAAAGACAACAATGGGAACATTGAACCAAACAATTACACGAAAACACTTGGAATGCTTTGGTTTTTAAAACAGAATTCTGAACACGATGACACTCTTTGCACAAAGAGTTATAACTTAAATCCAAATGCCAATACAAAAAGACAAGTGCTTTCAGAATCATCCAAAATTTTTGACCCCATTGGATTATATTTACCAGCAACCATAAGATCCAAAATCCTTTTGCAAGACTTATGGAAAAAGAAAATTGATTGGGATGAACCACTTTCAGTGGAAGACCAACTTCATTGGAAAAAATTAGCCACAGACTTGAACAAAGTTCAAGACATCTACGTACCAAGATGTGCTGGCTACAGATTGAAATCGCAAACACTACACATTTTTACAGATGCCAGCACACAAGCTTATGGGTGTTGTGCCTATTTAACAAGTGAAAATGAAAGTAACTTGGTTTATTCAAAGGCAAAAGTGGCACCCTTAAACCAAAAGAAAACTGTACCACAACTTGAATTATTAGCTGTCTCATTGGGAGTTAAAACAGCAAACTTTCTTTCACAAGTGTATAAAGAAGTTGACATAACAAACATTTACTTATGGACAGACAGTCAAATTTGTCTAACATGGGTGACCAACACAGATACAACTTCTTGCAAAAAATATTTGTGAAAAAAGACTAACAGAAATCAAAACTGCACAAAAACAGACTAACAGAAATCAAAACTGCAAACACAAACCTTGGTATCAAATTTAGGTACATAAAAACAAAAGAGAATCCTGCAGACTTTTTGACAAGAGGGCTCTCTTACAAGCTGTTGAAAACAAATAAAATCTGGTATGAAGGGCCCGAATGGCTAACATGTGAGGATCTTTGGCCAGCCAAAGTAGTTAACCTCACACTCAACTCTACAACAACTGAAAAGATCACTGAGGACAAACCTATATTTGACTATCATTATTCAGACCTAAACAAACTCTTGAGAATTACAGTCTATTGCTGCAAGTTTGTCAATAGCTACCTTCTCAAACACTGTCCTCAGAAAGCCTTTTCTAACTTAACAGAAACTGCAACAAAATACTGGCTCAAACAGATACAAGCTTCAGAATTTGACAAGGAGTTGAAGTATCTTAGGTCCAGTACACATTAAACAAAGGTATTCCTTCACTTGTCATGGATCTAAATCTGTACCTGGATACAGAGGGTCTGATAAGGTGTAAAGGAAGGCTTAACAAGTCAACTTTGACTTACAACTCTAAGCACCCAATTCTTCTTCCAAGGAGAAATCACTTCACAAACTCATCATCAGGGATACCCACAACAAAATACACCACATGGGAGTCCCACAAACCCTGACAGAGCTGAGAAAAACTTACTGGCTACCAAAGGGTAGAACTGAAACAAAGAAAATTTTAAACACATGCATTCCTTGTAAACGTATCCATTCACGACCCTTTAAGACCCCAAGCCCTCCAGACCTACCTGTGGAACGAGTAACATTTACTCGGCCATTTGAAACCACGGGTATTGACTACACTGGAGCGGTAAATGTGAGTTTTGGAGACAAAATGGATTCAAAGGAATACAAAGTGTACATTGTACTCTTCACCTGTGCTGCCACACGTGCCATATGTCTAGACATAGTAGAAGATCTGACAGCAGAAGCTTTTATTGCTGCTTTCAGACGATTTTGTGCACACAATTCTGTACCCAAAACTATATGGTCAGACAATGCCACATACTTCAAATCTGGTGAAAGAATTATTCATCAGATTTGTGACAGTGAAACAGTACAAACTCATTTAACCAAACACAAATAACCTGGAAGTACATTCCTGTTAATACACCATGGTATGGTTCATTTGGGAAAGAAACATACAACTGTAAAGAACTGCCTTAAAAAGACTATTGGGACAAAACATCTACAACTTTTTGAACTCATGACTATTCTGTCAGAAATTGAAAATGTTGTCAACAACAGACCATTAACTTATGTGGGAGATGGTATTAATGAGCCAGAACCTCTCACACCAAACCACCTAATTAAGGGAGAAACAGTAAACATGTTACCAGAATCTGAACATAACAGTACAGAGGATCCAGATTGGGAAATAGGACACAAAGAACTCAACACAAAATACCAACATTTGACACAAATCAAAACTCAATTTATAACAAAATGGAGAGAAGAATACTTAACAAGTCTTAGAGAAAGACATAAACAATTAACAAAACAAATTGGAATGATTCAGTCAAAATTGGGGACATTGTGTTGATACATGACAAGACACCAAGACAACATTGGTCAATGGGAAAAGTCTTGGAACTCAAAACTGGTGAAGACGAAGTTACCAGGGTTGTAAAACTGAAAACAGCAACTGGTGAAACCACCAGAGATATCACATTACTATATCCTTTGGAGTGTGGGGCTAAATTAGAACCATTACCCCAAAGGATGGATCAGGATACTATTGGGAGGAATCTCTCAATGTACCTGATGTAACTCAGACTAAACCAGACAGGCCTCAAAGAAAGACTGCTTTGAAAGCCAGAAAACTTTTACAAGAAAAAATTAAGACTGGTGACTTATAAAACTTACACAAACTGAGCAAAGTTAAAATGCTTAATAACTTTACTTTAATCCATAAATTTCCTATACCTAAAGGGAGTCAAACTGATTGACATAACTTTAACTAAACTTGAGAAGTTGGCCTCTTGAACTTTATATTTAAATAGGTCTTGAGTAACCTCTCTCTCCTAAATTTCTACTTCATTCTTTTGATCCATTTACATTTACAGTTTTAAACAGTTTATCAAAAAATTTGATCTATAACATACAAATTTTTCTCCGGCCCCCCCCAGTATATGGAAAAACTATACGCGCTCACAACATGGTATCATATGTGGTACTTTATTTCATAATTAAATATAAATTATTAATTAATTGAATTAAATATCTATACAAAATTGCCTCGGGATTGGCGACATAGCCTATTGGGAATGAAATAATTGCCATACGTACAAAGAACCTGTATGTATGAATCAGCCTCACATAGCAACAAGAAAACCCAATTTATTGTTTAGTCTACCAAGAGAGTAGACAAACAAAATTTTGCTAGATCGGCAAATAATAATGAAAATACAAGCGAACCAAGGAACGGCTCTCGGGGCTGTTTATTGTACAGCGAACGCTTTAAACAGGGAGGATGTGCTTTTGTCTTCTCTAAAGTTCTGAGTGAATTCCTTATAATAAACTTAATACATAAAATAAGGATAGGCCTATCCCCTAAAGTGTTTATATTGTGACTGCCTATATTTATTACAAGAAGTTAACTCATTGAGTAACTCCATCGTGGCGGCCCTACACCGAAAAAGATCGTAACGCCCTACATCGAAGCAAACTGAGACCCAGCAAAAATAAGGTGGGACCCGTTATTTTCGTTCTAATATAGGCAGCTAAAATCCCGACGCTAAAATTACCATAAACAATTAAATATAAAGAGGTTCTATTCAGACCTACATATTCATAACTCTCTAACGAAAAAGCATAGGGCTTTTGTCGGTAACCTTCCACTGAAGTCTGCTGGAAATTTCCAACGGATGAGGGCACAGGCAATCAACCCATAGCCCTATATAGTTTTTTCAAAGTAATTAAATACAGATAATTTCTGGAATCCAGACGGAGTTCATAATTTAAATTAGGTTAGGTTAGGTTAATAATTAGGCCTAGGGTCTAGACTCAGAATTGCGTCTGGATGATATATATATATATATATATATATATATAATATATATATATATATATATTCTAACACATACAATATGTAAAGCTAAACTCACTGTGATAAGTATATAATAGCCTAATGATCTGTGTGCAAGATGGTTGACACAAATATATTCAACTCCCTGGGCTGACATGTTATTTTTTCTTTTTTTACCAGAGTGCGTTATCAATCTTAGTTGATATTTTTCAATAATATACTTTTTCTTGTTATTATGTAATAATTTTCAATCGTAAAAAGCTAAATAAAATTATATGCAATTTTTATATTGTCAGATGTTGTACATACATATCGCAATACTTGAGAAATGACCAATGAAATCGATTACGGCTTGTTTACAAGCCACTGAACAAGTAATCACGCCTTCATATATGTTGAATTAAAAGTCATGGTCATTCAATTATTAATTATATATTGCTAAAACATTATAAATAATGATTTTTGTGCTGTCAAACTTTGTAATAGGCAAGTAAGAATGATGTTGAAAATTTGATTTTTTATGGCGGAGAATCAGTCAGACTCAGTGGGCACAAGCAAGAAATGAGTGTTCTGTAGGACTACTGTATATATTATTTTCACTGTGTTAAACAGTAAAATGGATTTGGCGCCTATCATGCAGATACTCACAGAAGGCTTCTGGAAGAGGTTATTTAGCATGTGACTTCAGCTCAAAACTTTCTTCATTACTGGTACTTAATTGGATGGTATGGCAGTCGAGGCGGTTATAAATTATTATTAATTAATTAAGTAATATATAAATAAATAAATAAACTAGGCCAAAGAAGTAGGGTTAAAGGAGTGGGTTTGAGTAAAATTTCATTCCAGGTAGAGCTCCGACACGGCCCGAAAGCCACAGACACATTTTCAGATCAGCGGACGTCACAGTGACGTTGCCATGACGTCATTGACATATTGCCGTCTCCTTGACGTCCAGGATTGCCATTTGGCTCTTTTCGAAGCCAAACTCAGAAATTTTGGCTTACTTTGAAGGTGGCTGTCTTAAGAAAATATCGCCTGGCGTAAAAGTAAAATTTGGCTCAATTTCTCCCAATTACTGACTTATTTGCATAGGTTATTCTGAATTTCATCAGCGTCATCATAAATTGATGTAGAAATCAATATTTGCTACTTTTATTTAGTAAACCTGTCACTAAGACTATATAAATTATGAATATTAATTTTTGGTTACTTTTATTTTTGTATAGTTGCCACACAGTAATTACAAAATTATTCATGTAGTCATTCCTCAGTTTGTTAACATAGGCTCCATTGTGACTCTCGTTTAATTCTGAGTTTATTTCACTTAAAAGCAATTCTGTGTGTTTATTTATTTAATTTAGAGTTTATGATTTAAAATGTCATTTTCCAAAACATGGAAAGTGAATTATGATAGTTCCAGAAAATTAGGAAAGCAGTGGGAAATTGAATTTCCTTTTATCACTAAATCCCCAGTTGGGAATTCTGAAGAAGCCTATTGCAATAGGGTGTGTCAATTTTGGGGGTGAACAACTAACTAAATTGAAAATCACGTGATTTGGTAGCAATTTAATGTAATCATTTGGCATACAAAGTAATTTCCTTGCTTCAAAAACAATAAAAAATAACTCCTACCTACATCAATTTTAATTCAAAAATTCCATTTTTCCGTAAATTCGTAACAAAATAACAAATGTGCGCAAACATCCTATCAACATTTAAAGTGGCAATAAGATATCATTCAGAGTCTTTATTTGAAAGTAACCAAAGCAGTCATGTCCTTTTTGCTGCGGTTCCTTGACATCAGCATTCGGCTTGCTACTTGCGTTTTGATGTAGCCTTCTCGCCTCTCGTGACTGTAAACTTGACTAGCTGCTTCTGTGACCATTTTCACACATCTCCACACTCTGAGTGTGAGAAGGCCACTTTGGCACTTGCATTGGGACCTCTTTAAGTTGTGTTAAATCTTTGTTTGCTATACATGTTGTCAGTGGTGGCTCCAAAACTTCCGAACTCAAGTTAACTAATTCTGACAATTTCGTGGCATTGACGTTTATCGGAGGTACCTTCCTTGTTTGAACAGAGCAGTCTCCCAGCTGGTCATCATCTAGTGATGTTCCTCTAAGCTTTAGAATAATTTCCACAGCCTCAGTTCGCTCTTTGGTACATTGGCTGCAGAGTATTGCTTGCAAAACTGCCTCTGGCCTAGCATACCAAGCGGACATTCTCACCACAGGTAACACGATGTCCACCACTACTTTCCTTTGGGTTCTCAGTAGCTGTAATTGAAACAAGATGTGGTTGGGCCCCTCCATCCACATTGGATTAAGTTTTACATTGAACCAGTGAGGAAGATAAAACCCAATAATAAATTCAACAATCAACATCAAATTCTGTAGCATTTTGCTCTTCAGTGCATGTTTGGAAACCCAAATCCTGCAGAAACGAATCGCTGTAGTTAACCAACGACTGTGACTTACGGGTCCAATCTCCAAGAGAGCCAGATTTTGAGGCAACTCTCCTGATCTGATTGCTTGAACAATACGATAAGCGTAAGATTGATCCGTGCTGAGGTCTTTGATAACTTCTTCAGACAACACTGGAAGGGGAGGGCCTACTTCGACCTTTGGAAATTTTGTATTTATTTCTAATTCCGTTGCTTCATCTAGCATGCTGCCAAGGGGGCCTGACCACTTGTTGTTGCTCTTTGTAGGACCATCAAGTTCCTGGATGAGACAACGAAGAGGTAGTTCCCCTGTGTGCAAATCACATACAATCCAAACGAGCCTTCTTCCAAGTTTTTCTCTAAATGCGTTATAACACCGCCCTGCCATCCAGTGTTCACCACAGTTGAGTCTCCACCAACGGCCTGCAGTGAACTGTCAAGTCTTCTTTCTTGAAGCCAACATATTATTTGATCAGCAATTGCCTCTGCATGTTTCTTGCCTTCTACTTCTGCTTCAGGAACAAAGTGAAACAAATAGCGGCCACCAGGTTCGGAACACACAGAGTAGTGTTCGTCTTTGATGAGACCAGGAAACTTTCTGTCCATTCCCTCTACCTCTAGGAGAACTTCTGTGTCATCTCTTCTTCCATCAAACAAAAGGCAAGAGAGATCTTCCTCCTTCAAATCTTTTTCATGCTGATCAGATATTTCCTTCATTATTTTTCTTGTGCTCTTCTTATCTTATTATGATCTATCACTAAGGATGTATCCTCTCGGCTGATGAGGCCTGCATCTATTCAAGCGGCAGTAGCAATCTCTGCAGTCTCTCGTAGCCCCGCATGGTGGCGAATACTGGCAAGGACAATGTTTGAGATGTCTTTAGTGTTGTATTTCATTCTCTTCAGCAAAGGTTCAGATGGCATTTTGGAGCTATCATCTGATGTTGCTTCTTTCTGTTCATCTGAAGAGCTTTCAAAGAAGTGAGAAACCTCTTGATAGAGCTCTTCATCTCTTTGCGTGGCTTCTTCACTCTTCTTTTTCTTCCTTTCTTCCCTTCATGAAAGCCTTCATGAAAGGCTTTATGAAAGGCTTTATGAAAGCCAGCTCCAAAACAGGGATGATCTTCTCACGAGGACAGCGACAATCAATGTGAGGGTGAGGTTCTCTTCTGCATGAGGGAGAACAATTGGCTTCAGAATACAACTCTATGGGACACTGGCAGTTAAAAATGTCAAGAAGAGTATCAAGTGTGTGCAGAAATTTATTTTTCTTTGCTAGTTTTCCTTTACCAAGTGATGTCTCAACTGCTTTGTACCACAGCTTTGTTAATTTTAGCTCAATAGTTCTATACTGATTGAGTACAGGTGGTTTGAATAACACATTAGCCTTTGTTCTCTGCGCCTTTATGAAAGCCAGCTCCAAAACAGGGATGATCTTCTCACGAGGACAGCGACAATCAATGTGAGGGTGAGGTTCTCTTCTGCATGAGGGAGAACAATTGGCTTCAGAATACAACTCTATGGGACACTGGCAGTTAAAAATGTCAAGAAGAGTATCAAGTGTGTGCAGAAATTTATTTTTCTTTGCTAGTTTTCCTTTACCAAGTGATGTCTCAACTGCTTTGTACCACAGCTTTGTTAATTTTAGCTCAATAGTTCTATACTGATTGAGTACAAGTGGTTTGAATAACACATTAGCCTTTGTTCTCTGCGCCTTTATGAAAGCCAGCTCCAAAACAGGGATGATCTTCTCACGAGGACAGCGACAATCAATGTGAGGGTGAGGTTCTCTTCTGCATGAGGGAGAACAATTGGCTTCAGAATACAACTCTATGGGACACTGGCAGTTAAAAATGTCAAGAAGAGTATCAAGTGTGTGCAGAAATTTATTTTTCTTTGCTAGTTTTCCTTTACCAAGTGATGTCTCAACTGCTTTGTACCACAGCTTTGTTAATTTTAGCTCAATAGTTCTATACTGATTGAGTACAGGTGGTTTGAATAACACATTAGCTTTTTTCCACTGATGCAGAAGAGGGGGAATCATGTCCCTTATGAACTCTTTCTCTGTGTAGTTCCTTCTATCCTTTGTATTTTGTTCACGAAGGAGTAGCCCTAGTCTCAGCATGTCTCGCACTGTTGGTAGTTCTGATACGGGAAGCTCCTTGCCTGTACCGACTAACAGGCTCAAGTGGCATGACGACTGACCTCTTGTCTTCAATTTTGGCATCTAAGGAATATCTGAAAAGAAAGAAAAACTTTTAAGTATTTCATATCAATTACGATGTTTCAAAGTTTAGTCATTCGATGTTCTAAAATTCAATAAAAAAATATTTCATGGGATTACAATATTAGACAGAAGAATATGATAATAATAAATAATTGTAATAATCAATAATCCATACTTACAGTTAAACTGTAGTATTCGTCTAGTTACTCTAGTAGAATAACTATGAAGTAGGTACAAGAGCAATAACAGCAAACCACCATCTATGACATCTAAGAGGCAACTGAGGACTGAGAGTGAGGGACAGTTCTATTCATGTTGTGACTTGTACATTGTACAACTATATGACCTTGAAAACACTCCATATGCGATCAGTGGGATAATTCTGTGACAGATGAATAGTTAACCAATTTATGTCCTATTATTTAGTAAAAGAGTCAATTTCTGAAACTTTAAGGTAAAATTGATGTAGGTAAGGGTTATTTTATTTCATTTTGGTTGGCCAATTTCAAGTTTTGACATGAAAAGATACTATATTTTCACTACCAAAATTGATTTGAAAAAAATTGGCAAAATTGACACACCTTACTATTGCAAGGTATGTAAGAAAACTATCCTTCCAAGGAAATCCAATACAGTAAAACATTCAGAAGGTGCTAATCACATTTCTCTTATGAAAGTAATCAATTCTACAAGACCCCTTGGAATTACACCAGTTTCAAAGCAAAATTTACAATCAGATAAAAATTGAACTTGAACTTGCAGCATGCATTGCATGAGTGTACCGTATCTGTTTGGTATTGTTTGATAATTTTTAAAGCAAATTTAGTTTGGCTTAATCCTGTGTAATCTGGCAACCCTGTTGACGTTCACTGATCTGAAAATGGCGTGGTTTACGGGCTTCGGAGAGCGCTATCTGGATTGTAAAGTTTTATTTACCTAAAAGAGTGCAAGTGCAGCAAAGTAACTGGAAAATTAAACACACATTTTTAGAAGTCTGAGCACAGCATTTGCCAAACTTCTCAAAGGTTTAGGCCTATACGCCTACCTAGTCATACATCATCATCATTAACATGATAGCCTATCATACATAGGCTATCGTAAGTTAGCCTACCTGGATTGGCTAGGCCTAAATGGGTTTAGTCTTGGGTTCAAACTTAATAGGCCTAATACACTCATGGCCCACCTTGTAATTTTTGAACATTATTATCATTAATTTTTTATTTTGTTTTGTTTACTTCCCTTTCAACTGAGTTATAGTGTTGAGAGATATGTACGATGGAAAATAATATAATTACTTACATTAGAGTACAGTCATCTGAAACCAATAGCCCAATATAGCATGCAAAATGCAAAAATATATTACAAAAACTCAAGAGCCTTGGTAGACTATATATAAAATTAATTAATTTCCTATACCTTTCTTTAATTTCTTCTGAATTTCTATTCACTTTAAACTACCATCTTGTTTTAACTAGTCATATCATCAGTTGCGCCGCAAAAAGTTGCGGCGCAACATTTTTGGTTGCGCTTGCGCTTGCGGCGCAACTTTTTGAAAAGGGTTGCGCTTGCGCGTGCGGCGCAACTATTTCAGCAGAGTTGCGGTTGCGGTTGCGGCGCTACAAAAATTGTTGCGCGTGCCCACCACTGATCATTTATACCTACATGCACAATAACTTTACCTCGACTTTCAAACAAATTCTTTACTACCTCATTGACACTGAAAATATTACTTTCTGGAAAACATTCTCCTTCGGGCTTTCCTTTCCTTATTAAAAAACTCTGTCCTGATTCCTAATGATAGTATTAGGCCGGTTCACTATGTCAATAAAAACACTTTCGTTCAAAATTTATGGAGATTAGCAAACCAGTGCATTTTTGGAAAGCTTATGGCATCAGGAATCTGAAAATCAATGTTTACATTTGCGCAGATGTCTGCATAGCCGCCATTTTGGATTTTCAAAATGCCGCCATAAAATAAGAATTTCTGAATATCTCAGCTTGTAATTGGCATAGAAACTTCATTCTAAATGCTAGTCCTATGTTCCAGGCCCAAGGAATCCAAAGCTTATGTCAAATTAGTGATTATGAACACCAAAAACCAAGAAAAGAAGTTTGTGAAATTATGTTTGTATTTTCATGAAAAAATGCACACTCAAATTGTTGGTAGTGACAACAGCATACGTATAGACGTATTTCCTATCTCAGTTTGACACATCATCATCATCTCATCATTACAGTCTGCATCGTTTTCGCATTCTGTGCCGCACAAGCATAGTTCTGTGCAAGGCAAGTTATTCCTTCTGCATGAACATCTCTGTGTAGAACAGTTGGTTTTGCAGTGGCATCTGACCAACTCGATGATGGCTTGCGGGGCAGGAGGAACCTTTGTGGTGACTGGCAGTATTTGGCCACTTTTGTCCTGATAGTAACCAAATTTCAGGGGGTCAAAAGGCTGTTGCTGCATAACATTGGCTTGGCACCATACTCGGCTTTGTAACCGCACACGCTGGATGTGTTCCTCAAGTGCACCGAGTGTAGGAGGTAAGTTGTTGCTTTCAGCTAGGTGTTTACAAAACAGATACCATCTTAGATCAGGGATACTTGCAATGTGAATACCCTTGGGACAGTAGCTTGAGCACACAAATTTGGCCAATACGTCTTTCACCTCCTGTGTTAGGTCACCTTTCTCCGGTAGTTTCATCAGTGCTCTGACTAAGTGCATGTCAGCTTTCATATACTGCTGAAACCATTTTGTTTTGCCTATTCCTGAGAATTTTCCAACATTGTCTGCTCCAGTGAATGCGTGGAATACAGGTAAAGCTTGCGCCTTTTCTTTGCCCAAAGCTCTCCAGATTGGCTCTATTTCGACTGTACCTGATACCATCAAAATAGATGTCTTTTTGCAGAGCTTGTCATAGTGTGCCACAGCCAGAACCAAGACGTCAGTATCAGGAGTGAAGAATACTAGCTGTGCATCAGGACACCGCTGTGATGCCTCCGCTGCCAGGCAGATCATCAATGTGTCAGCCTCCTCGTGATTGTTGTCTTCAAAGTGCATGTTTCTGTTGCTTCTGGTGTGACCTGATGCTGATGTGATGACTAACTGAGGTGAGTTTTTTTGTAATCAAGGGTTGCTTTGGCGAGATAGTCTGTCAAATCTGCTTTCGTTTTTTCGTGCGATAGAAACCGTGCCAGTAGGATGTGTTTGATGTTCGTATCATCTGCAACCTGATACTGTATAGGAGCTTTTCCTTGTCGTCGTCTCTCTCTAGTTTCCTCCTTTAGTGAGTCAGGTTTGTATGTATCGAAGACCAGGATGACCTCACTGAACCCTGCTGTCAAGCTCACGAGCCTGTCATTGAAACACTGGGCTAGATCTTTGACTGTGCTGATTGTCCCTGATTTCTTTGTCATCTTCTGGACAAGCACCATTCCATCAACAATGGCGATCTTTTGATTTGATGACGACGATGGAGATGATGATACAGGACCTCTGTCATCATCCTGCTCTTTGGCCGCTAGAGCTTCTGTCTGTTCCTGGGTTTCATCTGTTTTTGCCAGCTTCTCAAGGCTGTGTATCAGCTTGGACTTGTCAGTGCATGGCAGCATTGAGCCGTCTGGTGCAAATAGTGCTCTCGGAGTCAATGTGAACTCATAGTTGCCAACTGCATTCTTCTGATCGATGTCCCTGCTCGACCTGGTGAGAACCATCAGCCGACCATAGAGATCTTTGGTCTCTTTTAGGTCAACTGTCTGGTCACGGAACTTGAAAGTTTGTTTCTTGCTGCCAGACATGTACATCTTGTTCTGCTTTTTGACTGGTGCCCAGAGACTAACATCTCCATTGATACGTTCAGTGACATAATCTTCATAAAGCTTCTGTCCGATGTCATCAATGTTCAAGATTTGTGGAACATACTCTTGTCGTACATATGCATGTGTGATGAAATTGTATAGCTGATCACCTTCAACAGCAAAGGGATTCCCGTGGCTCAGTATTGCAGCCTTGATTTTGTCAACAGCTTCATGTTCTTTCCTGACAGCACTGGGTCGTACATCATGGTGTTCCTCTGGCTTGTTTACTTGAAGCCCGAACTGTCCTTTAAACTCTGTTGAGAGGCACGACATCTCTGGAGAAGCCAAGAAGAACCGCTGCCTAGCATTCGCATTATTGGAAATGCCAATTAGGCCAGAATGAACCTTCATCATCTTGTTGAGATGTTCGCAGGCATGGTCTGCACCTATTGAGACGAACGGAATCTCACTCTTGGTGACAGATATGTTTCCATCTTGAAGTTCTCGCCATGTTGCTGGATGGCTTGTCTTCATTTCGTGCATGTCGGCGATGTACCTTGGCCAGAGGCGTTTGTATTTTATTCGATCCATTGCGAAAAACAGCTTGCTGAGTGCTTCTCCAGCCTCCAGATGGAGAACGAGATCAGCATTTCTGGATGCTTCAACAAAGAACAAGATGGTTTCAACCCGGTGGAGGTAATTCATCAATGACTTGAACATAGCGTTAGATGATTTCTGAGCTTCCCACTTCTTCAGCTGTTGAATGACATCTTCGTTGGTCAAGACTTGAAGCAGGTGAGTGTTAGCAATTCTGATGCATTCTGCTCCATCACTTGTCCCAGAAGCTGTGTTTGTGCAGGCTTCCTGCAATTCATTTGCTGGTTTCGAGCAGATTTCTTTTAGTTGTGGCATCTCTGTGAAGAACTGTTCTAGAGCAAGTTCATACAGAGCCATGTAAGTGTGGATGTGTGCACGGAGTGCTCTCTTGTAGTGGCCGCACTTGAGGATCTGTCTCGTTGTAGCAGGCCCATATACATCTGCCTCAATCCATGCATCATCTATGCCAGAATTTTCTATTGAGGCTCCGAGTGCCCTCAGTGCAGCCATCACAGCATGCAGCTCCCCAAGTCTCGGAACAACTTCTCTTTTCAAGTTAGGTCTTGCATCTAGCAACTGTACACAGGGCCATGTCAAAGGTTATGACAGTTGGGTGGTTTTCACCAACTGCCAAGCTCTTCAACTGAGACGCTTGCAACATCACAGTCAGCATGGTAGACCACTCATGTGCGACCTCTGGAAGTAGAGGCAAGGCACCGACTTGAGTCAGTGACTGACTAGATGACACAAGTGATTTGTAGCCTGCCCAGCCTGGGATACTGCTTTGTGATTCACTGTCGGTTGATCTAGACAAAGCAGATGCAATCATCCAACCAAGATTGGTTAGTTCATAGGATTCAGCAACACCTGTGGAACACGCCTTGAATTCCTTTGCTCTCTTGACTGGCCCAGGTTTTGGTTTACTGCAAGGCTCGATGGGTACATGATAAGGGACAACCGACAGGTTTTTTGCCTCACTAACTTCCAAATTGGGTGCGATTGATTCTCCAGGCGCATCTGCCTTCTGATACACTGCGGTGATTGTGCCATGTGTGGTGCCTTTGCCATCTACAGTGTCCTCTGCAAAATCTGTATTATCAACAGCGAAGAAGACAAATGTACCTTTCTTGAGGAAAGGTGGTACATACAATCCATCAAATTGTTTTGTGTTTTCCACAACAGCATTGGCAATTGCTGTTTCTAGGAGCAAGGCACGGCTGTGTGATACGCAGTAGTTCTGTACATGGAGGAGGTCCATCAGCGCCTTGTTCCTGGTGTCATGATGTACAGTGAGTGCCAACCCTACAACCTGTGGGTTTTCTCGTGTGTGTGGTGTCCGAAATGTGTCAGTGGCTTTCTTGGGCACGTGGTGCACTTGTCTCCTGGTCTTGAAAGCATACATGATATTCTGACTTATGGTCAATGCTGACCTGTCAACTGTCCTGCTCCTCATCTCCGTTTGCAGCTCCTCCTCAGATCCCACCAAAATCCACCGTATAAGGCTGTACAGCTCGGTCGGGACATCCTCTCTTGTGCTGGATACTGTAATTGTGTGTGTTTCCTTCTCCTCAGCGAAATTGGCAATGCTGTTGCGTATTAGCTTAGCTGTCTTGTATATCATCATTGTCTTGTCCATTTCACTTGTGGCATCTTGCATCAAGGAAGTGTAGACCATATCTTCTTCGCAGGCTTCAGGACAGTAAAGAACAGATGGTTTTCTTCTGTCTTTCTGCCTCACTGACTTCACACTTGGTAACTCTGCAAGAATTTTGTCCTTTAGCCACTGTCGTGTCAGTGTCGGAGTGTGCTTCTGTGCCTCATCACTACCACCAAGCATAGATATGTAGGTTTTTTCGATGGCATCCATGGGTAGATGAGCCTTATTTTGGGTTTGATATTCAATGAGATTGATCAGCTCAATCAAGCATGGTACTTGCATTGGTAGGTCTGTCTTTGTAGACTTGGCCCGGTTGCTGGCATCATCCCTCAGGACATGGAACACATATCGTGTCCAGCATGGTTTGTGGTATCTTACATCTATCGCATGGGCATCACTTGGTGAGAGTGCATTGCTTAGTCTTGTCATCAATACTGGATCTTGGGAAATATCCACAGCTCGTCTAAGTGCCTTCCCCGCGTTTTCAGTTCGTACGGTGAAGAGACGCTGGTCATCATCTTCTTGACATAAGAAGCAGTGATCCCTTGTCAACGGTTCTGTCGCAGATCTAGTGAAAGGTGCTGAGGTGCCTGGGGTTGCTGATTGCTCCATTTCAGAGCTTGTTCTTTTATGCCCACGTTTTTTCACAGCATAGGTTCCTGTAGACATGGCATGCTGCAAGCGGTCTCTCGCTCGCTGTATGGATATTTGATTTGTGGCATCAGAATAACAACTGCGATGCCACATGGGTTTCCTTTCAATCAATATTTCTTTGGTAAAGTCTTTGAGGCGTCTTTGGATGTCAACATATTTTCCATCCTGTAAGCTGGCTCTTTCTTCCACTACATCGAGTAGTTTCTGGTATGATTCTGTTCTGGGATATTGAACAAGTGTTCCTTTGCTGGCAGTGGACTCCTGACAAAGAATGCACTGCTTCCAGTCTACTGTGTCCATGGACGACTTGACCGAACTCAACTTGCTGGTTCCCGGGTCTTCACTCATGATGACTCAGGCACTGAAAAGAAAGAGAGCCACCACTATATTAACCAACACCAAGATAATTGTGTACTAGTTGTGTTAACATAAATTTTTACAGTATAAAATTAAATATTGCAACACTACTGCAAAATTATTGAAGCATCAGGATTTATAAACACTGTTGCAACTGCCGCCAAAATGGCCGCCAAGCAGGCATCTGCGCAAATGTAAACATTACTTTTCATATTCCTGATGCCATAAGCTTCTCAAAAATGTACTGGTTTGCTAATCTCCATAAAATTTGAACAAATACATAGTGAACCTGACTATATCACCAATCATGGTAAACTCGTAATTTATCTTTCCATCTGAACTACCAAGTATTTTATACCTGCTATTAAGTGCTCTCACATGATCCTTTTTTCTCCAAAACGTTAATCCTATTCCTTGTCGAGCCTTTAACGTTTTATCATTCATCAGACTTACCTTTTCTGGGACCTGCATCCTCGTTACTGGGCTTAACCTCACTAGGATTACCCCCGCATTAACCTCAGCGCCTATGCCTGTTGCTGCACTGTCACTGGTAGGGTCACTGACACTAAGCTTAATCCCACTAGAACTTACATTAGTACAGTATTTCGTATAGGTGGCTCAGTTTCTGACCTAACTTTTACACTAACCAGTACCCATACTATTATTTATTGAACTAATTAATTTGGGCCTGTTTGCTCTGTACCTACAGCTTTAGCAGGCCTTTCTCATTAACCCCATCTGAATAGGTTTTAGGCCTTTATCATTAATGCCATCTGAATAGTCACGACAAAACCAGAGAATAGTCGCATACTTCATACCCCAATACATTAGTTCTGTAATTTTGGTGCAAGTTATGTGATATCAATCATCATACTGTAATTCCCACATGCTACAGACTTATCCCTTTCCTAACTTCCTTCAGAAACATTACTTTTACAGTCCAAAGACATCTTAAACACATATTCTTCAATTCTGTTTATGATTCCACAATTTTAGGGCCTAGACTCTCTCTTGGTTGGTATGAACATAACACGGCTAATCAGATTAAGAACTAAACTTCCATTGAATGGACCCCTGGATCTCACTAAATACTAAATAAAAGCTGTGCTGTCTTTAGGCCATGTCCACTCAATTAAATTCAGCGGCGTCACGATGACAAAACGTAAATTACGTGATAAACTGTGATGATGTGGACTTAAGAGTATTCTGAGACTTATTTTGAGGGGAAACCTTGTAAATAGCTGGGATTCTTTGTACAATTATCGCATTATAGAGTAAAACATTACAGTATGTATCTCGGGTGGTTTGATCTTATTTTGGACAAGGATAACCTACAGAGGCAAGTGTGGTTTTGAATTATCCTTATGCTTATGTTCTTACTAGCCACTTAAATTTTAAGTGCAGTTTCACAAATTTGGTCTCGCTAGCTTTGGATATGGGACTCAAAAGTTTGATGGTTGTGGTATTTAGGATCTCATTGGCTTTTTCTAGGTGTCACAAAAGAGTATGAAATTTTGAGCAAGCGTGACGTGACTAGATTTAGGTAGGATTTGGTCCTTTGTCCAACTGAGGGCAATGAGATAGGCAGTAACGTCACCAGTCAGGAAAAATAATTCTCCTGTAAAAGAAGAACTGGATTGAAGCAAATACAGTACGTACAGCTGGCTCGTCACTGCACTCATCCTGAAGACATTGTAAATATTTAATTTTATTTTAAAAATGTTTTACACTTATATATAAAATATATAAATAAATACATTTGTGAGGAAAAGTGTTAGTTTTTAATTAAAATTTTATGCCACTTTCACAGTTAACGAAATATTTAAAAATACATGAACTGACCAGTCAGATAGAGAGTTTCACAATGCTTAAAGTAATGAATAGCTTGAACAAACTGCTTATATGGATTGAGTCATTGTGTATATACTGTATATCGTTACGGAATAGTAAAAGAATCGTGTCCGAAAATATTTATAATTTTCACAGAAAGCGAGGTTATGATTATAAATTGTTCAATCATGGATAAAAAAAATGAGTTACAGATTAAGAATTGTTAAGTCAGAAATAACAAAACTGTGTTACCGATTATGAATTGTCTAATCAGGGACCCTGTTTCATGTCTTCCAAAGGCTGAGCAATCGGGTAAAGAAAAATATTTTTACACCCGAAATCCAGTTAACTTATCTACACTCGACTTAACTTCACTCGTTTAACTTCACTGATCGACGGAAAGTGGCGTTATGACACCTCACAATCTCAGATCCAAGAGTGATTCAAGGCATATTTTAAGAGAAAGCTTTATAAATAGCTTGGATTTTTTGTTTACTTATAGTATTATGGAGTAAAATGTTACAGTATGTATTTGGGGGTTGTTTGGTTCTACGGGACACATTTGACCAGCGTGCCTTACTTTAGGAACCTCTGAATTAAAGTGATAATACACAATCTATATAAAAAATTGTGGTAAAAACTCTCCTCACTTACTAATACAGATCTATATAATACCTATAACATCGAGAAGACACTTCATTGGCAAAGCTGGGCACTTGCGGTATTTTTTGCGGTACTGCGGTACTACCGCACTACCAAACCGGTACCGCATAACGCAGTACCGCAAAGGATCGCTGAAAGTACAGCAGTACCGCTACCGCATTCAAATTTCCCGCGGTACTTTCCGCGGTACCGACAAACACGACTTTTCAAAAAATTAACACTTTTTTGAAGTAAACCTTATTACAGGAGTACAGTAAGACGAATGCTGCGTGTGTTGCATCAGCCTAACTCTAGACACGTTAAGTTTTCGTTCAGAACATGTTACGTTGCCATCCTATCACAACGCCTCAGTGCAGTGCTTGCTTTTGAGCCGGTTGCACGTGTGTTACATTTCTGTGACAAAGATCGATTTTTAGCCATTATGGCAGAAAGTTCAGGTGCGAAATCGCCGATATGCAATTTCTGAAAATATGTGCTATTACTTGTGTTGTTCTTGTGTGCAGTACCGCAGTACCGCAGTACCGCGGAACGCACCAGGGGGACCTGAAAAAGTACCGCAGTACCGCGTAACGCACTGGGCATGCTGAGGTACCGCAGTACCGCGTAACGCACCCCCAAATTTTGGTACCGCGCCCACCACTGTTCATTGGTACCCAAAGGTGGGCAGTAACGCGTTACGTAACAAGCGTTACATTTGCAACGAGTCAGGGTAACGCAGGGAGAAATTTTGAAATGTAACAAAGTAACGGTAATGCAAGGGGCAAATTTAAATTTTTCGTTACTCGTTACATCGTTACTTTCGCCACAGAACGAATAACGACAATGAAAAACATTAGTACTTATAGGAATGAGAGTTAAACTCCAGCTTAGTTTAGCAGGACACATTCATTCCCCTAAGAAGTTGACTATCCAACATGATGTTCGGAAAATTTGTATTGCTGAAAGGAAATCGTTCATACTTTAAGATCATAGATTTATTGTTTAGTTGATACATTTATGGAAATTGGAAATAGTTTTGCAAAATATAAGAAGTAACAGATGATAATACAGAAGTTTAGTTTAGATTTACTTACTTGCAGAGTTGCAGTTTCATGAAAATATTGTGTTTCTTTCTCTCGATAAAATCATTTGGTGAACTTGCCCTTTTATTATTTCAGCATTTAAATACCTACCTATCTTGTGTGTGTGTGGCAGTGTGTGTGAGTGTGACAGCGTGTGGGTGTGTCTGCGCGAGTAGACACTTCGTACATACAGAATACGTATAAGCAATTACCTTTGCCCATAAACATTTATTAACATTAATTTATTAACATAACATTAATCTGTACTTGAAATACTATTAGTCAAATGTAACGTGTTACATGTTACGAGTAAAAGTAACGCCGAAAGCCAGTTTCGAATGTAACGCGATACATATAACGAGTAAAGGTAACGCTGAGAGTCAGTTTCGAATGTAACGATGTACGCACGTCCATTTTATTCGTGTAACGAATAACGGTAACGCACCAAATTTAAATGTAACGATGTCCATCACTGTTAAATAGTATCTCAATTAACTTCACCTAACCTGGCTTAACAATAACCTAATCCACGAGTCTATAAAATGTTTTGTGGATAATAATTGAAAAGGATGACGGAAATTGATTTGTAACAAAATTAGGTATCACAATAAATAAATAAATAAAATACAGTGAATCCATAAATGAAATGAGGACCCGATGAATTCCGTTCACAGTTTAGGAATTCCATTTTGTTCAATGTCTCATGCATTTGGGTTACTGTAAATGTAAATACCGTCTTGGTCGCTATTAATTAATACCTTGTTAGGTTTTCATATGTAAAGTTAGGAACTTAAAATTGATATTTATTTAGTTTAACACCTTACTGAGTTACAGTAACAATGTCAAACTGAAAATCAACTTTTAATATCTTCGTAAAAGCCATATTTTGACCAATTTGAATTTCTCATGTCAAGAAGTTTCATTTGAACTATAAATGTTGGTGTGAAAAGGATGAAATGAAAGGTAAGCCCTCTCTTTATTATAGATCTTATTCAGTGATTAATAAACAGATTATTAAAAAGTCTTATTACCTTTGTTCGGTAACTAATATAATATATATATAATATATATATATATCTCGTCTTCTTCTTCTTGAAAAGACCGACTATTTTTAAACAAAATTGATTGCATCTTCTCAGTTGCATTTAGTGTTAGGAAATCCCATGGTTGAATTTCTCGAGGTTTTAAGTAAGAAAAACTCGATAAGGGAACAGCTACTAGATACAAAATGATATCCTTCTTAGGTTTTAGTGTTATTACGCCATCATGAATACCTTGAGAGAAGTCTGCCCAAACACCTAAACACAACTCAGCAATTTGAAAATTAATTCGAGTTTTTTAAAAAGTCCCCAATGAAGAAGTAAAATACTATGTAAGGTTCCACTTTTACTGCTTGATATAAAATCTTTTGTGCAAGGATTTCCCGTTAGAACTTTGGAACCATTAAGTTCCTTTGTTAAATATTTTTTCCAGTTTGGAAGCATCACGGTATCAATATTTCACAACTGTATCCCAAATGACTGGACCAGCGGTAAAGAAATGGAAAAAATCTCATCATCTTTAGAACTTTTAGAATTTTGGCCATCATTTCCAAAATGCAGTGACCTCGTTTGTTCAGGAAATACACTCCCTTCCTTTTGCTATATAATTCATTAATCAATAGTCAAAGAGCTCGTGAATTGGTGAATTTGTGGGCCATTCTGACAAGGCCTCTGCTATGAAATGTAAATTAACAGAGTATCCCCACGTGACTTGAGAAATAGCTCTTAAAACTCTGGAAGGATCTCCGTATAATTTATTTCCTCGAGCGGTTGAATAGGAATTAATGCAGTAGATCAGTGGCGGTCCTAGCTTACATGACGCCCTGGGCGAACCTCACCTTCAGCGCCCCCCCCCCTGTTCGCCAACACACACACATTCGAATCCCCCAAAATAAAGGACAGACATAACTCTTTCACAAAATAACTTTTTATTGGACTAATTGTTGGAACTTCAGAACCAAAACAAAGACTCAAATTTCTGAATTTTACAAATCCTTCATCACGTAAATAGAAAACTCACTTAAGAGAATGTAATTATGATACTATGAACAGGAAAAATACAAATTAAATTGCACAACTGCCATAAATAAACTAGAGAATCAAATTTCTAATTGTACAAATGCTCTATCACATAAATAGAATAAGACACTTAAGAGAGGGTAATTATTATGCTACACTTTGAACAAGAAACAAAATAAATTGCACCACAGCACAACTGCTATCTAAAGCCTGACTCTTCTTACCTTCCTTGATGCAAAGTCATGAATTAAATCATCATATGAAATCTGCTCAGCAATGTATGATTTATACTGATGATGGCCAGACCGGTAAGGCGTTCCTGTGACATAGTTGACCTCAGGTAGGATTTGATGAGCTTCAGCTTTGAAAAGCTCCTCTCTGCTTCAGCAACAGTGACTGGAAGAGTAAGACCAATTCTGAGAGCAGTCCACAAATTTGGATATATTTCAGAGAGCTCCCTTTCATGGATAAATGTCAGCAGTTCAAGCAAGGATATGGTCTTGATGGCAAGTCAGGCAAGTTCTTCAGCTCCTGTGCAAGCTCTCTGCCATCAAGTCAGATTGTCCCTAAAGTGTAGTGTAGTACTAAGGTTCACACATTGTTCTGTCAGCTCCTCAAATGTGAGATTTTGGAAATGTGTCAGCACTCCAAACTTCTCTCCCACAATTTCCAACGTGGAAAATCTATTTAACCAAACCCAAAAAATAACATTACATATGTTAAAGTATGGGCCTTTATTCCCAATAATATTAATCTGGAAGCATTTTGCATTGTTAGGTCTTTTATGGGAAGGTTTATGGAAAATGCAATAGATGGTTTTTTATTAATAAAAATATATTTATGATCTTTTATTATTTATTTTATTATTTTTTATTTGTATTATTTCTTTATTTATTTATTCTATTTTTATTTTATTTTTTTTGCAGGCGCTCATGCCGCCCCTCCACAAATGCCGCCCTGTGCGGCTGCCCATATTGCCCATATGAGGAACCGCCACTGCAGTAGATTGTGGGGTCTTTACTTAAAAGAGGAATATTTTGGTTCATATAAGAAAAGAAATCATGAGACACTTCCACGTCTTCATCCAAAAATATAAGAGCAGGAGAAGCGGAAAAGGTTTTGCTTGCGTATTGGTAAACTCTTCTGTAATACTGAAATAGCATCGCATTACCTTCTCCGTACAAAGTCAAGGTTGTATATTTGATACGGAAAATTTTCAGAAGATCGATATAGCTTCGTTTTGATCCTCCTAAAATAACAAACATTTTCAGATTCGATCCCAGGTGTTTGTAATAACGTTTTAAGAGTGTAATAGAAGTAATGTAAACGACTTCCAGCAGTAACAATTACAGGAACGTTTTTCGAATTCTCGTAATGGAGGTTAATACCTGGCACGAAGTTCGGAGGACTCGAGTTAAATTCCTCGCATAAATAACTTAAAACTTCTGAGAAAAACTATATAGGGCTATGGTTTGATTGCCTGATACCCTCATCCATTGGAAATTTCCAGCAGATTTCAGTGGAGAGATAAGTTGATAACGACAAAAGCCCTATGTATTCTCGTTAAAGAGTTATGTCTATGTAGGTCTTCAAAGGACCTCTTTGTATTTAATTGTTTTCGGAATTTGGACTACCTAATGGTAAAGAAAGAAACTGCCTTACCTTATTATTTCGTTGGGCCCCGCTTCTGCTTCGATGTACGGCGCGACAATCTTTTTCGATGTAGGGTCGTTACGATGGAGCCTACACAATGAATTGACTCGATGTAACGAATATAGGCAGTCCCTATTTAAACACGTGAAGGAATAGGCCTATCCTTTTTATAGTTATTAGGTTTTATATTATAAGGAATTCACTCAGAACTTGTATGAAGATAAAGGACATCTTCCTTGCTTAAAGCGTTGCTATAACAATAAACAGCCCCGAGTGAGCCACTCCCATAATATAATCTTCGTATTCTTATTATTTGCTGATTTGGCAAAGGTTGTTGACCCTTGCCTCAATGTTATTTTCATGAGTCAACGGTGGAAAATTTTGCATGAAAAAATAAATTTGTTCTTGTTATGTATGGCAATCATTTCATTCCCAATTGGCTATGTCGCCAATCCTGAGGCAATTTTACATAGATATTTAATTCAATCAATTAATAATTTATATTTAATTATGAAGTAAAGGTATCACATACGATACCATGTTGTAAGCGCATATAGTTTTTCCATATACTGGGGGAGGGGGGGACCGGAGAAAAATTTGTATGTTATAGATCAAATTTTTTTATAAACTGTTTTAAACCATGTGAAATGGATTGAAAAGAATGAAATAGGAATTTAGGAAGAGAAAGGTTACTCAAGACCTATTTAAATATAAAAGTTCAAGAGGCCAACTTCTCAAGTTTAATTAAAGTTATGTCAATCATTTTGACTCCCCTTAGGTATAGGAAATTTACGGAATTAAAGTAAAGTTATTAAGCATTTTAACTTTGCTCATTATTTGTGTAAATTTTATAAGTCACCAGTTTTTAAATGCTGGTTTACTAATGTTTTGGAGTTTTGCATGTTTTGTTTTGTTAACGATTTAGGTATTAGTTACTTTTCAGCCCAGAATGTTTCCCGCCAATTTTGAGGGCTTCTACATTAATGTCTCAACAGGTACAAAACATTTATCAATAACATTTTCGTCGCAAATGTTTAGTTTACGAGATAGTTATTTTGTTGAAAAAAATTTTTTTTGGAAGGCGCATTCTATCGCCGCCATAACAAGAAGTGGCACCATCTAGCGACGAACTATGTAAACGTTTTTGAGGTAGCGAATCACAGGCCTCTATTTCGTAACGTGACCTAATCCAGCAAATCACCGACCGATCTGCTTCCTAGCTCATCTCCTGTTTTCAGTTCAAATTCAGAATCGTATGGTGTTATTCCTTTAAATGTAGTGTGTCCAATTCGTATAATTTAGGTCTCGGGGGGTACGGGGGCGGAGCCCCCGTAAAGATCACGCATTACAAATTGATCGGTATAGAGTTTTATATTTTTTATTTTTGAATTTCCGACGTTAAAATGATAATGTAATAACATATTCATGTTAGGTTAGGTACTTTTAGGTTAGTTAGGTTAGGTTAGGGGTTAGGTTTTCCATGAAACTTAGGTTTTTCTCATGGTTTTTGATGTGTTTCATGACATTCTTACCTTCATTTTCGTTGGAAATGACGCGTTTTTCACCCCTTAAAAAAACTATTCCCCACAGGTTCCCAAATATTGATTGGCTAGGGGATGGGGTATATCTTAACAACTGGTCACTTCGGGTATTATTATAGTATTACACCCGTCTAACGTCCAGCAATTATTATATATTCATTAGGTAGATTTTTTAATTCTAAGACACTTTTCTTCTATAGCGTTTCCGCTATAGATTTCCGACATTCTTACCTTCATTTTTCAGGATAAGGGGTATTTATAGACCACCTGAGGGATGTTCAGTTGGAGGAATCCCCAAAAGTAGAGAAGAAAATAAGTATGTAGAAAATCAACTTATTGATGAAATAAATAAAGCAATGACAAGCAATATTATTATTGTTGGAGATTTCAATTATAGGCATATAGACTGGGAAATATTACAAACACCAGAAAGTAATGAGAGATTCTTAGACTGTATAATTGAGAATGGTTTAACCCAGTTAGTAAAGGAGCCAACCAGGGCCGATGCCATTCTAGATTTAATTCTAACAAATAATCCAGATACCTTCCAGGATATCTCGGTTTCAGAAACACTAGGTTCAGGTGATCATTGTATCCTTCGGTTTAATATTGTTTGTAATTCAAGACCTAGTGAAAATAAAGTAGAAGTTCCAGATTTTAAAAGAGGAAATATAAATGGACTAGTAAATGATCTGTGTCTAATAAATTGGACAGATATTCTACAGCCTGAACAGACAGTAACTAGTATGTGGGAAAAATTTAAAAGTATAATAATGAACATACAAAGGAAGCATATCCCACAGTGTAAAATCAGAACTGGAAAAAATAAAAAACAACCTTGGATAAACTGCAATGTAAAAAGAGCAATCAGAGAAAAAACAAAAGTATTTCATAAATTCAAAAGGGTAAATATGGATATTACGGCCTCCACCAAGTTGACAATACTGGCTATTATCAAACGTTTCAGCATAATTTTAGGAGTCTAATGGTATGTTGTTATTTGTGCAATTGGGTATTTATAATGTTATAGGCTTTTAAAGAAATTATATTCGTAACTATTTTTTGAATGACGTCATCATAAGTATATCTATTTGGGTGGAAAAAAAACAAAAAATGAGGTATCGTGTTTTCTGTTTTCTTCATCAGTTGATTTTCCAATATGGCGTGTAGAGGATGTGAAATGTATTTCGAAGATGCTATTATGGAAATTAACAATAGTGATAATTCTGCTGTAAAAATTTTTGTTAAACATGGTGTGGTACAGTCGTATTCTAAATGCAGAGAGTGTGGATCTTTATGATTCCATTGATATTAGGGTTAGGTTAGGTTAGGTAGGTTCTCTAACAATTTGGACACTGGAATGCATTTTTCTAGTAGTATTTGATGTGCAATGTTAAAATCTGGCCTTCATTTTATGGGGAAATGAACCAAAATATGTTAAAATTTTGAAGTCTCGTAACTTTTGATTGGTTCATTTCCACATAAAATGAAGGCCAGATTTGAACAAAGCACATCATACACTACTAGGAAAATGTATTTTGGCATCAAAATTGGGTGGAGGCCATAATATCCATATTTACCTTCAAAAGAACTAAAAATGGCATAGACTCCGAAATATATAAAAGTAAAAGAAGCATTTGCAAGAAAGTAATCAGAGATAGCAAACGAGACCTAGAGAAAAGCCTAGCCAAGAATTCAAAAAACAATCCTAAGAAGTTTTTCAGTCACTTCAATTTGAAAAGTAGAGTGAAAAAGAAAATTGGCCCCCTCCATATAGATGATAAAACTATAGATGATGATCTTGAAATAACTGAAGAACTAAACAAATACTTCTCATCAGCATTCACAAATGAAAATTTAAATAATATTCCTGATCTTATACTACCAGGACAAGATAGAGAAATAAATGAATTAAGGGTAACAAAACTAGATATCTTAAAAGCAATAGATAAATTAAAAATGGAAAAATCTCCAGGGCCAGATGAAATGCATCCAATAGTCATAAAAGCTGCCAAAACGAATATAGCATAGGCACTAGAAATTATTTTTAATAAATCATTGATATGTACTGAAATTCCAGAGGATTGGAAGAAAGCAAATGTGGCTCCAATCTTTAAAAAAGGAAATAGAAACTTAGCAAAAAACTACAGACCCATCAGCCTCACCTCCATTATTTGCAAATTGCTCGAAAGTATCATCAGAGGTAAAGTTACTGAGTTCCTTGAAGAGTGCAACCTTATAAATGATAGCCAGCATGGCTTTTGAAATGGAAGGTCCTGTCTAACCAACTTGATTGAATTTTATGATGGAGTCCTATTGCATTTGGACAATAAAGAGCCAGTAGATATAGTATACTTAGATTTTGCAAAGGCATTTGATACTGTTCCTCATGAAAGATTGTTGGTAAAAGTTAGAGCCCATGGTATAAGAGGTCATATAGCTGATTGGATAGAAGAATGGCTGAGAAATAGAAAACAGAGAGTTCATCTAAATGGAAATAAGTCTACTTGGAGACCCGTATTGAGCGGAGTCCCACAGGGGTCTGTTCTGGGACCTCTGCTTTTTGTTGTCTATATAAATGATCTAGAGAAGGGCCTATCATGTAAAACCTCAAAATTTGCTGATGATACAAAATTAGGCCATAATGTTAAGTCAGTAGCAGGAGCAATGACAATACAAAAAGACTTAGACAGAGTAACAGCCTGGGTAGATAAGTGGGAGATGAAATTTAATGTTGATAAGTGGAAGGTTATGCATATTGGGCCAAAAAATCCAGAATTTGAATACAATATGAATGGAATTTGGATTAAAAATGATGATAAAGAGAGAGACTTGGGTGTCACTGTGACAAATGAACTTAAACCCTCAAATCACTGTATGGTAATCAGAAATAAAGCAAATGCTAGACTCAATCTCATGCAGAGATACATTGAATACAAATCATCCAATATTATAAAGCAACTATACATTTCATATGTGAGACCCCTCCTCGAATACTGCATTCAATTTAATAGTCCTTATTTGATACAAGATATTGAAAAACTGGAAAAAGTACAGAAATGAGCAACAAGAATGATCCCATCTCTAAGACAATTGACATATAAGGAAAGACTGGCGTATCTAAGCATGTTCTCATTAAAAAGGAGGAGGTTAAGGGGTGATATGATAGAGGTGTATAAAATGATAAAAGGGTTGGATTAGATTGATTTTGAGTCTCTTTTCATTAAAGATCACAATAATCAGACTAGAGGTCATAGTATGAAATTATTTAAGCCAAGATGTAGAACAAATTTAAGAAAACATAGTTTTACAAACAGAGTAATTAAGTTTTGGAACAGTCTGACAGAAGAAGTGGTGACTTCAGATACGCTTGATTCTTTCAAAAGAAGGTTGGATAGTTTGATGTCTGCAAGGGACATCTGGTGATGGTGTTTAAGCCCATTTTTATTGCATGAATGGTACTAGTTTATTTCATATATATTATGTGCATTTGGGTGATAGATCCCACAGCTCAACACAGGTGTTGTGGGATATAGGGAGGCAGCATCTTGGGTTAGGGGATACTCTCTGTCCTTACACACCCTATTTAAAGAGATTCCTCTGCCGAGTGGTGTCCCCCATAGTACTGTGAGGTATTGAAAAACTCATGATCTTCACTTGCCCCACAAACACCTTTAAATGGGAGACCCAAAATGGGTGCACACACATTTCTACATTACTGTACAGTCTTTACAGCCACACCTACACTTTTCCTCTATGGAAATTGCGACTTGGTCCGCAATTGATATGGACCGTGACTTATTTTTGGTTGGCATGGTACTGGTATTGATGGGTACCATAATGAAATTGACTGGATTCTTTGGATCTGATATATTTGCATGTCAGTTATAAATAGATATAGTGTGTAACATATTTGTGGATAGTAGCCTATTATGACTTTGATCCTCTGGATCCAGAGATTCTATCTTTAGTTTTAAATTGATAATTAGCTAATTAGTTTTAAATTGATACTTAATTAGTTTTGTAAAAATTGGTTATTGCCAATGTACAGGCAGTTTTTACATTGTGGAGCCACCTCGATGGGCTGAAGTGGGCCCTAGTGTGCCCACTATAAAAATTTCTTATGTTCTTATGAATTTCCGACGTTAAAATGATAATGTAATAACATATTCATGTTAGGTTAGGTACTTTTAGGTTAGGTTAGGGGTTAGGTTTTCCATGAAACTTAGGTTTTTCTCATGGTTTTTGATGTGTTTCATGACATTCTTACCTTCATTTTCGTTGGAAATGACGCGTTTTTCACCCCTTAAAAAAACTATTCCCCACAGGTTCCCAAATATTGATTGGCTAGGGGATGGGGTATAGGGTCATTCTCTGTCAGATCAACCAGTGCCTAACACCCTCATCTCTCAGATTTTGCTGAAATTTGGTTTATAGGGAGTTTGTGGGCCCTGAATCCATTTCTGAAATTATAAGGTCAATCCGACCAACGGTTCAAGAGATATGACCTCGGGAAATTTGAGGTCACTTGCGAGGTCACTAACATTTGGCGACCCATAACTTGGGTAATAATGGTCACAATTATATAAAAGTATATATATTTAGAATCAGAAAATGACAAGGAATCCAAATATGCAAGTTTTAGAACTCTAGGTTGAAAAATAAAAAAGGTACACTGTAACCAAAATTTGAGGTCACGATTTGACCTCTGGGTTATTAAATGAGAATTTTTTTTTTAAATGTAAAAAATGAAGGCATAGGCATTGGCTATTAGAATCAGCAAAAAAAAGTTTGTTTATGTTAGTATTTTTCATGTAACTAACATATAAGTGAACACCATATTCATAAGTTGTGCGTCAATTCTACCTATTTTTTCACACTTAAGCTCATAATTTGACCTATAGAAATTAAAATTACATTTTTTTATAGATATAAAAACAAAGGCAAAAAATGTAAAATTGTATTTCACTGCTAATCTACACTGGCAATAATAGTTATAATAGTGAAAGGGGAAGACCTACTTAGAGGATTCATGTGCTAGCCTAATACAATTTTTGCATGCTCGATGCTCTCATCAATTTCTTTTTGTGGAAAAATGTATTGAATTCTGCTGCCTCCTCTTAGGGTAGGACAACTCATTACAGTTAATATATGATGTCCTGGCACTGCACATGAATCCTTGTTTGATGGATAATAATATGCACTTGATCCTGATGACCCAGAGGGATGTAGAAAGTTCACAGTGAAATCATCAAACTCTTCACAATATTCCTCCACAATTCCATACCAAACTTGCATGTCATAAATGCAGCCAACATACTCTCCTGGTTTGACACATTTTAGGTTACCAAGCATTGCAGGTTCATTAGTAAAATGACTTTTCCTTATTCTTTTCTTTTCTCCAATGCCACTTGAAATGGGATACACCATCAGTTCTTCCTTGTTTAGGGGAACAAATCTATGATATTTCTGAGTTCCAGGAATAGCCCTACTATCCTTGAATCGATGTTCCAACCGTTCTTCTGCATCTTTCAAATCAGCTGTAGTTACAAAGAAAAAATTTATCTTCTTGCTCAAGTTTTCTTCACAAAACTGAAACATGTGTTCTGGTGTAAGAATTTGCCTCTCTGTAGTTCTCTGCAAACTGGCACGAGCAGTAGCTCTTTTCACTGTTCCTCCAATCCCATCACATGCATTTTTGCCATGGGATGTAGCAAAGAAGTGCCATTCACAAGACAGACCAAAATCCTCTTCATGGTAACAGAGATTTGTGAAGTTGTATCTGTTCTTATATTGGCCAGCACATCCATCTGAGAAATAGTGCACCTTCTTCAATTGTGGGCATCTGAATTTAACATATGTCATAAGCTTCAATATGAATGAGTAAACCATTATAGTGTTGTGTTTTAGTGATGCAGATAAGAAACAGACACTAAAATGGCTAAGTTCCTGGTCTGCAGATGATCTATAATAGATGACAAAAGGGTGAACTGTACACTGTGAATTGTCCCAGTGAAACCCTTGGGCAGCATCCTGGACAATGAAAGAATAATTCTCAGAGAAATCACCTACTATAACTACCTCGCTCTGAGGTGGTAGTGTTTCTTTCAACTGCTTGAAGTACTGTGATTGTTGCTGAGCAACAAAGTGATGACGAACCATGCAGGATATTTTCATGCTTAGGGATGACAAGTATTCATGAAGTGGCTCCACCTTATCAACCATTGTACAACGGTCAACAGTCACCCATTGCTTGTAAGATATTTCATTTGGAGCTGATTTCACACTGTCAAGTAACTCAAGAAAATCCAGGACACCCTCTTCTCTTGGGCAATCATTGCAAAGTTGCATCATGCAAGTCTCTCTTTCTGTACTGCAGACACTGTAATCCATAAGATCCTTGTATGAAAGACCTCTTTCTCCCAATGCAGCCAGCTGCAATTTTGGATTTTGATGGTATGTGCAGACACAGACAGAATGAGTCCCACCACTACCGGCAAGCACACAATATGATGGCCGTAATTTTGCAAATGTGGAAAATCCTATTTTGGGATTCTTTTCATCATTTTTATATACAGTGCCCGCGAAAAGTATCCGATCACTCAAGAAAATACAATATTTTCCCTTGATATTCAGAGACACATAATTCACTTTCTATTTGTTCTAGCGACATCTGGTAACTTTGAGGTTGCTCGCTGATATGAGAGCTATCCAACGCATTCTCAAATTAGTGTTCTGGTAGCCTTCGTTGCGGGTGGCTGTGTCTCAAAGTTGTCAGATTTCACTGTTTGTGTAAATTTATTGATATTTTGTTATTTTTTACAGAAAGTGTTGTAAATAAAATTTATATATAATGTGTGCTAAAAAACAACTTAAGAGTGATTGTCGAGGTGCTATTGTTGCTTTGCATACATGTGGGAAATCACAGAGACAGATAGCTAAGGAATTAAACATATCCCAAAGTACCGTTAATTTATGGGTTTCACGGGCTAAGAACAATGCCGGCCTAACCACGCCAGTCCCTAAAAAACGATCTGGCAGACCGAGAAAAACAAATTCACGAACAGACAAACTTATGAAACGTTTAGTATTGAAAAACCCAACAATAACTGCGAAAGAAATAAAATTTAATATGAATAATTTGTTATCTGGTGTTTCTGAACGAACTATCCAGGAGCGGCTCCAAAAAGAACTCGGATTACCATCTCGCCATGCTGCTAAGAAACCGTTCATTAATGAAAAAATGCGTAAAAAACGTGTCGCATTTTGTAAAAAATATATTCATTGGACTGTTGATGACTGGAAGAAGGTTTTATTTAGTGATGAGTTGACATTTTTGACATTCAGAAGTTGTCCAAAAAGGTTCGCCGGCCCATTGGCTCAAATAGGATGGACCCTAAAGACAATGAAACACCCTCCAAGTGTGATGGTTTGGGGTTGTTTCGGTTACTATGGGCGTGGAAACCTATATTTTCTTCCGAAGAACACAACTATGAATGGTGCACGGTATTTAGCAATGCTACAGGATAAACTTCCAATGGCAATGGCAATCCAAAGGACAAAAACATACATGCATGATGGTGCACCATGTCACAGGGCCAAAATAGTGACAAAATGGATTACTGACAATAAATTTGATATTTTGGATTGGCCTTGTAATAGTCCAGATCTCAATCCGATAGAAAATATGTGGCTAATAATAAAAAATAAGGTTGAATGCCACGACACTGGCTCAGTCGAAAAATTACAAGAAGCCATCAAAAAGGTATGGTGCAAGGAAATATCAGTGGAAGTTTGTCAAAACTTGATTAAATCCATGCCAAAACGTCTAGAACAAGTCATCCAAACCAAAGGACAGATGACAAAATACTAATATAAGGTTAGCATACATTTAAACATTGTTTTTTATGTAAAAAATACAAATTTCCAGGGTGATCGGATACTTTTCGCGGGCACTGTAGTTCAAACATCTCTCTTAAATTCCCGAGGACCAATCGTTTTTGCACCTTCATTGCACCTTCAGCACTGATAACTTTCACGCAATCCTTTTGGCCAGGACACATACGACTAACCTCTTCTGACTCATAGAATCTTCTAACTATATCTTTGTGTTCTTCAGATATCACTTTTCCTTTGCTCATTAGTGGAATCTTTGGAAGGATTCCATGTTCTGATTTAAGTGAACGGCTTCTTTTCACCATGTATGTTGTAGTTTGAAGAAACTAGCTGTTTTTTTCAATTGTGTATGGTGAGAGTGTCAATATTTGTAGTTTGTGATGGTGACATTTGCTCTCCAGGAATGACTGTTTCAATTCATTCATTAATTTGTCTAGATGTTTTTCAGATTTAGTTTCAGGTTTTGAAGTATCACTTACCTCCTCGGTAATTTGAACACCATAACTGAGTTCTAGCCTCTCCTTCAGGTGTTTCTGAGCAGATGATAGCTTACCACGAGCCTTGCGCTTTTTCTGGCTTAATGACAGCCCTTCTGAAAAGAACAGAAAAAAAGGTTTCACACACCTGAATATTAGTAATTAAATATTAATTATAGTACCTTAAATGCTATATAATTGGCTATATAGTAGATCAAACAGACCTTGTAGTAAAGTATAAGTTATTATATTAATTTATTACTTACTTTTTTAACTGGTGTTTGGTCCAGAAATGCTAGAACTGGTTCAACTGAAGTTGAAGGATTTTCCTTTATCAAGCAGTCACTGTCATTGTCCAGATCTTGAATTGAAGAGATGTTACTCAAGCCACTGATAGTAGATGATTCATTTGAATCCTGCTCAGACTCGTTGTTTTCAGTGGTATTAAGTATAGTGGGGTTTTTCATTATCAGTGTCCAGCAGTTCACACACAACAATGAGTCTTTTTTCACTCTTCCAGCACATTTTTCAACAAGTACATCAGTCACTTTTCTAAGATTGATTGTTATGCGTTTCTTGTGTTTTTGAATAGGGTCCTGGCAGTATTTCAAGTGCCGAACCATTGTATTTTGATCTGTAAAGATATAGGATTTACAATTAGGTAATATATATTTTTTAGAAAATATATAGCTATACACACTTAATATTTTAGGCCTTGATAGTCTCTGAGGCTCATTAAAACACCATACCCACCAGCCACCCACAGTGCTGGCTGGAACTGTACTAACCTGTAGACAAGGAATTTTGCAACTATCTCTGTTGATTCTGCACTTAGACAAGTAGCAACATGTTTCAACAGGTTTGTTTAGGCTACATGTGAGCTTAGTCTTCCCCTTTCACTATTATAACTATTATTGCCAGTGTAGATTAGCAGTGAAATACAATTTTTATTAAATTCTTGGAGCTTGAGGTCAAATTGATAGCTAAGATATAAAAATTCCTTGAAATGACAAGCAATTTATAAATATGGTGTTCACTTATAAGTTAGTTACATGAAAAGTACCAACATAAACAAACTTTTTATGATTGTTTCTATTAGTCAAGAACTCTGACTTTGTTTTTTATATCTATAAAAAATGTAATTTTAATTTCTATAGGTCAAATTATGAGCTTAAGTGTGAAAAAATAGGTAGAATTGACACACAACTTATGAATATGGTGTTCACTTATATGTTAGTTACATGAAAAATACTAACATAAACAAACTTTTTTTGCTGATTCTAATAGCCAATGCCTATGCCTTCATTTTTTACATTTAAAAAAAAATTCTCATTTGATACCCCAGAGGTCAAATCGTGACCTCAAATTTTGGTTACAGTGTAACTTTTTTATTTTTCAACCTAGAGTTCTAAAACTTGCATATTTGGATTCCTTGTCGTTTTCTGATTCTAAATATATATACTTTTATATAATTATGACAATTATTACCCAAGTTATGGCTCGCCAAATGTTAGTAACCTCGCGAGTGACCTCAAATTGCCCGAGGTCATATCTCTTGAACCGTTGGTCGGATTGACCTTATAATTTCAGAAATGGATTCAGGGCTCACAAACTCCCTATAAGCCAAATTTCAGCAAAATATGAGAGATGAGGGTGTTAATTTCAATTTTTTTTGGTTGATCTGACAGAGAATGACCCTATATCTTAACAACTGGTCATTTCCGACGGAAATGAAGGTCAGATTCGCATGAATCCCATTAAAAACCATGAGAACATAAGAACATAAATTTTTTTAGTGGGCACACTAGGAGCCACTTCGGGTATTATTATAGTATTACACCCGTCTAACATCCAGCAAATATTATATATTCATTAGGTAGATTCTTTAATTCTAAGACACTTTTCTTTTATAGCGTTTCCGTCGCAAATGCTTCGTTTTTGAGATATAAACGTTTTTTTGGTGTGTATCTAGTGTGTGTGCGTACGTTCGTTTGTGTGTTCATTACATGTCTGTCCAATCACTACACTCCATCCATTTTGAATTTGAATTACTTTCGTACCAGAATGGAACATTCATTCCACTCATTCAGAAGTACATTAGGCCTGGCTCTGTGATTTATAGTGATTCCTGGGCTGCCTACAAGACTATAAGTGATTTAGGTTAGGTTAGGTCAGGATAGGTTAGGTCAATTTTGAAGGTGAAATTTGTTTTTCCTATGGTTTTTGATGTTTTAAACAAACATTCCTGTTTTTCTTTTAGGTTAGGTCAATTTTGAAGGTGAAATTTGTTTTTCCTATGTTTTTTGATGTTTTGAACGAATCTGACCTTCAAAACCATCGGAAATGACTCGTTTTCGATTGCCGGTTGGGGGGAGGGGGGTTATCTAAAAAACGAGTCATTTCCGACGGCTTTGAAGGTCAGATTCATTCAAAACACATGGAAAAACATAAATTTCACCTCCAAAGGGAGATGGGTGTAATACTATAAATTTACCCCACTTCGGCACATTGAGGTGGCTCCATTATGTAAAAATGGTAAATTTATAGGGTATATTTATAGTATTATACCCATCTCCCTTTGTAGGTGAAATTTATGTTTTTCCTATAGTTTTTGATGTGTTTTGGGTAAATATGGATATTACGGCCTCCACCCAATTTTGATGCCAAAATACATTTTCCTTGTAGTGTATGATGTGCTTTATTCAAATCTGGCCTTCATTTTATGTGAAATGAACCAATCAAAAGTTGAGACTTCAAAGTTTTAACATATTTTGGTTCATTTCCCCATAAAATGAAGGCCAGATTTTAACATTGCACATCAAATACTACTAGAAAAATGCATTCTAGTGTCCAAATTGCTAGAGAACCTACCTAACCTACCTTACCTAACCTACCTTACCTAACCTACCTTACCTAACCTAACCTACCTAACCTAACCTACCTAACCTAACCTACCTAACCTACCTAACCTAACCTACCTAACCTAACCTACCTAACCTAACCTAACCTACCTTACCTACCTAACCTAACCTACCTAACCTAACCTAACCTACCTTACCTACCTAACCTAACCTACCTAACCTAACCTACCTAACCTAACCTACCTTACCTAACCTACCTAACCTAACCTACCTAACCTAACCTACCTTACCTAACCTACCTAACCTAACCTACCTAACCTACCTTACCTAACCTACCTAACCTACCTAACCTAACCTACCTAACCTAACCTACCTTACCTAACCTACCTAACCTAACCTACCTAACCTACCTTACCTAACCTACCTAACCTAACCTACCTAACCTAACCTACCTTACCTAACCTACCTAACCTAACCTACCTAACCTAACCTACCTTACCTAACCTACTTACCTAACCTACCTTACCTAACCTACCTTACCTAACCTACCTTACCTAACCTACCTTAACCTACCTTACCTAACCTACCTAACCTAACCTACCTAACCTAACCTACCTTACCTAACCTACCTTACCTAACCTACCTTACCTAACCTACCTTACCTAACCTACCTTACCTAACCTACCTTACCTAACCTACCTTACCTTACCTACCTAACCTACCTTACCTACCTAACCTACCTTACCTACCTTACCTAACCTACCTTACCTAACCTACCTTACCTAACCTACCTTACCTAACCTACCTTACCTAACCTACCTAACCTAACCTAACCTACCTAACCTACCTTACCTAACCTACCTTACCTAACCTACCTTACCTAACCTACCTTACCTAACCTACCTTACCTAACCTAACCTACCTAACCTACCTTACCTAACCTACCTTACCTAACCTACCTTACCTAACCTACCTTACCTAACCTACCTTACCTAACCTACCTTACCTAACCTACCTTACCTAACCTACCTTACCTTACCTAACCTACCTAACCTACCTTACCTAACCTACCTAACCTAACCTAATAGGGGTAGGTTAGGTTAGGTTAGGTTGGTTAGGTTCTCTAGCAATTTGGACACTGGAATGCATTTTTCTAGTAGTATTTGATGTGCAATGTTAAAATCTGGCCTTTATTTTATGGGGAAATGAACCAAAATATGTTAAAACTTTGAAGTCTCAACTTTTGATTGGTTCATTTCCACATAAAATGAAGGCCAGATTTGAACAAAGCACATCATACACTACTAGGAAAATATATTTTGGCATCAAAATTGGGTGGAGGCCGTAATATCCATATTTACCGTGTTTTGAACGAATTTGACCTTCAAAACCGTCGGAAATGACTCATTTTTGAGACCCCCCCCTTTCCCCCGAGCCAGCAATGTGGGGGAAATCACAGGGTAATTATGTATATTGAGTAACTCAGTCATTTTACATACCAAAATACATTTTTCTAGTAGTATTTGATGTGATTTGTTCAAATCTGACCTCCATTTCCCTCGGAAATGAGATCTAACAAAGTTATAGTACTCTGAAGTTTGGCTCATTTTCAAGGGAAATGGAGGTCAAAATCTAAGCAAAACATCATATATTACTAGAAAAATGTATTTTGGTATTAATTAACCTAACCTAACCTAACCTTACCTAACCTAACATGAATATGTTATTACATTATCATTTGTATAATTTAGGTCTCGGGAGGGTATGGGGGTGGAGCCCCCATAAAGATCATGCATGACAAATTGATCGATATTGATTTTAGTGTCGGAAATTCAAAAATAAAAAATATAAAACCCTATACCGATCAGTTTGTGATGCGTGATCTTTACGGGGGCTCTGCCCCCATACCCCCGAGACCTAATTTATACAAATGATAATGTAATAACATATTCAATATTTCTATTGCTCGGGAGTCATTAGAATGCACTTCATATATTAAATCCTCAAAATAATATTCGCACCCTTCACATGTCATTGCAACTAAATCTATGAAAAACTAACAGAAGTGGAACTAGCAACTTAAAAAGCCTAGCTCATATATCATGTTCTCATGACATCACCAATCAAATATTGGAAGGGTGGGAAAAAAATGCAAAAATGTCATAATATTCAAATCTACATAATTTGGTAAGGCCGCATCTGCGAGCATAGTGACTTATATGAAAATGATGAGAAAATTATACTTTAATATTTTATAATTATATTTGCTTTTGATATTCTGAGTATGATAAAACTCATATTAACCAATCACAGAAAATGAGTCATTTCCGATGGTTTTGAAGGTCAGATTCGTTCAAAACACATCAAAAACCATAGGAAAAACAAATTTTACCTTCAAAATTGACCTAACCTATCCTAACAACCTAACCTATCCTGACTTAACTTATCCTAACAACCTATCCTAACTTAACTTAACCTAACCTAAAAGAAAAACAGGAATTACCTTTAAAATCTGAGACAATAATCACAGTACCATCTTTTCTTCGTTGTAAGCACAACGTAACTTTTTCTACAACGCCACAGTTTCTCGTCTTGACGATATGTACACACCGTTTTACAATGTGGACACTTCACTACTGTCGGTAGAACACCATGAGCACGCAGAAACAACACTTTTTTCTAAATTTTTGTAGAAAGCGACAATACAACAGTAATAATTAATCAAACAAGCACGTGTCACACAAAGCCATTCCGGTAGCAAAGTAATTCAAATTCGAAATGGATGGAGCACAGTGATTGGGCAGACATGTAATGGTCAGCCACGCACGCACACCAAACGAACGTACGAACACACTATATCTATACACCCCTAACAAATTTTATATCTCAAAAATGAAGCATCTGCGATGGAATTGCTATAGAAGAAAAGTGTCTTAGAATTAAAAAATCTACTTAATGAACATATAATAATTGCTGGATGTTAGATGGGTGTAATAGTATAATAATACCGCAACAACTAATTTTTACAAAACTAATTAATTATCAATTTAAAACTAAAAATAGAATCTCTGGATCCAGAGGATCAAAGTCATAATAGGCTACTATTCACAAATATGTTACACTCTATATCTATTTATAACTTACATACAAATATATCAGATCTAAAGAATCCAGTCAATTTCATTACGGTACCCGTCAATACCAGTACCTTGCCAACCAAAAATAAGTCATGGTCCATATCAATTGTGGACCAAATCACAATTACAACCATATACATTACAATATATATACTTAGGAGGAAAAGTTTAGGTGTGGCTGTAAAGACTGTACAGTAGTGTAGAAATGTGTGTGCACCCATTTTGGGTCTCATTTAAAAGTGTTTGTGGCAGAGGTGGGGAGTCGGGAGTCGGTAAAAACGACCGACTCCCGACTCTGATTCAATTTCTATATGCCAACAATTTGCCAGAATACTACTCTGCCCTAAATAAATATCTTCCTGAACTAATTCTAGATTCACATTTCCACATTTGATTTATTGTTCTGGTAAATCTTAGCAAATGAATTTCATATTTCTATTTTAGGATACTAGGTACCATATAAAAATTAGCAATATATTAATTATTAATTTAATTAGCCCCTATTAGTAATGAGTCATGGGCCTAGTAGAAAATCAGCAGTCTTTCAATATTTTAAGCTAAATGAGGATGAAAGTATTTTTATTTGTCAAGTAGAAAAGGATGGTAAAGAGTGTAATGCAAAAATTAGTGCTTACACTGGGAAACATGCTAATGCTCCAACTAGAGCCTCAAACTTGAAACGCCATCTACGAAACAAACATTCCAATATTTATAAGGTTGTAGATCAGCATGATAAGGAAAGAGTCGGGAGTCGGAGTCAGTTTTTAAAAATACCGACTCGGGAGTCGGTTGTTTTTGGCCAACTCCCCATCCCTGGTTTGTGGGGCAAGTGAAGATCATGAGTTTTTCAATACCTCACAGTACTATGGGGGGCACTGCTCTCGGCAGAGGAATCTCTTTAAATGGGGTGTGTATGGACAGAGAGTATCCCCTAACCCAAGATGCTGCCTCCCTATATCCCACAACACTTGTGTTGAGCTGTGGGATCTATCACCTAAATGCACAATATATATGAAATAAACTAGTACCATTCATGCAATAAAAATGGGTTTAAACATTATCACCAGATGTCCCTTGCAGACATCAAACTATCCAACCTTCTTTTGAAAGAATCAAGTGTATCTGAAGTCACCACTTCTTCTGTCAGACTGTTCCAAAACTTAATTACTATGTTTTAAATTTGTTCTACATCTTGGCTTAAATAATTTCATACTATGACCTCTAGTTTGGTTATTGTGATCTTTAATGAAAAGAGACTCAAAATCAATCTAATCCAACCCTTTTATCATTTTATACACCTCTATCATATCACCCCTTAACCTCCTCCTTTTTAGTGAGAACATGTTTAGATACGCCAGTCTTTCCTTATATGTCAATTGTCTTAGAGATGGGATCATTCTTGTTGCTCATTTCTGTACTTTTTCCAGTTTTTCAATATCTTGTATCAAATAGGGACTATTAAATTGAATACAGTATTCGAGGAGGGGTCTCACATATGAAATGTATAGTTGCTTTATAATATTGGGTGATTTGTATTCAATGTGTGTGTGTGCATGAGATTGAGTCTAACATTTGCTTTATTTCTGATTACCATACAGTGATTTGAGGGTTTAAGTTCATTAGTGACAGTGACACCCAAGTCTTTCTCTTTATCATCATTTTTAATCCAAATTCCATTCATATTGTATTCAAATTCTGGATTTTTTGGCCCAATATGCATAACCTTGCACTATCAACATTATATTTCATCTCCCACTTATCTTCCCAGGCTGTTACTCTAAGTCTTTTTGTATTGTCATTGCTCCTGCTACTGACTTAACATTATGGGGTCATTCCATGTCAACTCAGCCACAAAATGGCACTTTTTGCACTCACCCCTTTCAATTTTGCTCATACTTGGCACAATAGCAGATATACATGCCAAACTTAAATTCCCAAATTATTAGAGCTGACTGACCTTTGGTTACTGAGATACAAGGTCACAAACTTGTGACATTTTGACCTTTTTTGCGTTAAATGACTATTTTCAAAATGGTGTAACTAAAAAACTATTAAAGCTAGAGCATTGATTTTGGTCTCATTTTAAAGCTCTTTAGTAGCCCCTTGTTTATTGTCTCTTGTTAAATATCTCTACTGTGAAAAATAAAAAAATCCCTTCAAAAGTTGACCTTTGACCTTGAATAAAAAAAAAATACCTTCTAAAAAATTCAATTTTTTACATTAATACCTTGAGTCATGTACAACAAAATCCCAAGAAGCTGTAAGTGGCTGATAACTAGTTCAATGTATAAAAAATAAATGAAGTTGGCATCATTCTTCAATTTTAGATTTTTTTTGTCAGTTCATTTATTTAAAAGTTCTGTTCTGATATAGTGTCAGTGAAGACTTAGTTCAACTCAGGGTTGTGGAGTCGGTCCAAAATTCTCCGACTCCACACATTGTAAAAATTCGACTCCGACTCCGACTCCACACATTGTAAAAAATCTAAAAATCCGACTCCGACTCCTCACATTTTAAATATACGACTCCGACTCCTCTAGTGTTTCACTCTATAATTATCATAATAATAAGACATTTCATCACCACCACATGAATCATCAGGTTACTTTCTAGGATAAGGGAACATTCAAATATTAAGAAGGATATTGACTTGTAGATATTATCATATTAAGGGATTTTTATTTTTTCCAATAATATATATATATATATATATGTTAAACACAGACCGTGCATGGAACAAGGAACTCTTCTGGGAAAATTAAATCCACTATAGTCCGAATAAGTAATGGTAACTGACAAATACCATAGTTTTTCTTTTTCATGATTTTAGCCCGACGTGGGCAACGGGTCTCTCGCAAAGAGATCCCATAAATATAGCTTCCCTCACCAGCTATCTGCAAAGCAGACAGGATCCAGCTTTGGGACATGGATCTAGGGTTTAAAGCAAGCCCAGATCCCTACATTCAGAACCTCTATATAAGTAAAAGACTCGTTGCATTCACGTCGGGTTGAATAAAAAAAGAAAAAAGGGGTAACTATTGTATTTTTAGCCAAAAAAACCAAAACTTAAACCTCAACCGGGACATTGAGCGTCCACTTTTCAAGGCACGTAACACGTCCGTTTAATATACACAAATTCAGAATGGTTCCCTGAGAACAATATATGTTAAACACAGACCGTGCATGGAACAAGGAACTCTTCTGGGAAAATTAAATCCACTATAGTCCGAATAAGTAATGGTAACTGACAAATACCATAGTTTTCTTTTTCATGATTTTAGCCCGACGTGGGCAACGGGTCTCTCGCAAAGAGATCCCATAAATATAGCTTCCCTCACCAGCTATCTGCAAAGCAGACAGGATCCAGCTTTGGGACATGGATCTAGGGTTTAAAGCAAGCCCAGATCCCTACATGGTATTTGTCAGTTACCATTACTTATTCGGACTATAGTGGATTTAATTTTCCCAGAAGAGTTCCTTGTTCCATGCACGGTCTGTGTTTAACATATAATTGTCTCAGGGAACCATTCTGAATTTGTGTATATATATATATATTTTTTTTATTTTTTATTTTTTTTTAAGTTCAGGAAGAACCGATTCGCCTCTATTTAAAAGGGCATATCTCAGCGGAAAAACAAAGAAAAAGGGAGAGGAAAGATAGAGGAAAAAGAAAGGGTGGAGGGGACAGTCGAAGTGGAAAAAGACCAAGGATGACAAGGACTGCAGGGTCGAGCCCCATCATCCTTGGGTGCTAGGGCCAGGAGGGCGCACGTTGAAACCTCCAGGAACAAGCACGTACAAACGAGCACAAAGAGCACTCAAGAGCACGAGCTTAGAACCCCTTGCGGGGATATATATATATATATATATATATATATATATAAATGAAAAAAAAGATTCTCTTAAACATAATTAAGGTCTAACCAGTAGTAGTCCTACTTAAAATTGAATAACCCTTCTTAACCTAGTGGCTATAACCAGGGTTGTGGAGTCGGTCCAAAATTTTCGACTCCGACTCCACACATTGTAAAAATTTGACTCCGACTCCGACTCCGCCTGAAACGTGCGACTCCACGACTCCGACTCCAAACCCTGGTTCAACTTAACATTATTAGTTCAAAAACCTTTTTGTGATCTGTGCCAAAAGAAGTCTTTTAAAAGACAACCAGGGTTAAACCCCTCGACAGCCCCAAATCTACTGGAGTAGCGCTGATCCAAAGGCCCAACTAGTATACAGCTTGATTCCTCTTTCAGCGGTATCATTGACTACTCTAATAGATGAAAGAATGTTTTTAGTTTGTTGTAGTCATCGACCTCTTCCCATGTTGATGCTGGTTTCTTTATCCATGAGTCTGGTTTGACCCACAGCATTGAAATAAATGCCATGAAATTGGACCTACTAGCTGATGAAGCTTTGTGTCTTCCTTTAAAATGGGGAAAACAGGTTGCCCACATACATAATTTTCTGGAACTGGATATTTGTTTAAGGATTTTGCGATCTTATCTTTTTCATCATTACTTAGCGATCCAAAGAAACTCAAAGGGACCACTTCCTCCGTCAAATACCAGTAATGATTGGCAAAAGATTTCAAAGCAGCATTTGCAACTTCCCTATCTTCCTTCTTGTAATTCACCAAATCATGATAAAACTTCAGATCATTAGCTGGACTATCTAGTGAATTAGAACATAAAAGCCAGTATTTTCCATAAATTAATGCATTAAATAGACACATTCTCTTTAATTTCTTAATCAATGATTCATCATATGATGCTTGGTGGGCAAAAGCATACATTTTATTGTATACAAAATCATTGCCATCCACCTGGCACGGTGCATTGCACCAGGTTTCCGCAATGACTGTTTTCTCTGGAAACCTCTCCTAAAAGCATTAAAGTTGTTTCAGCAACTTCCTTATAGTCATCACGTGGAAAGCAGTCAGATTTTCTTAAACATTGGGTCATAAATTCTACACATTCTTCCTTTAGGCCTCTTTGATACCTTGATTTAACATCAAGAACATTGTATGTAGATTTCGTATTAATTTTCTTCCATTTAAACTCGCGAAATTCTTTGAATAACTCAAACTCAGGAGATTTACTTGGGCCAAAAATGGTTTCATACACAGCACACAAAACTCTTTCAGCCACATGATGGCGGCATGCTAACCAAATCAATTTCTTTTGCAAAAGTTCTTCAAGTAACTTACAGGAACCTTTCATCCATCCTGAATTGGATGCAGTGGTATCAAATGATACTCCAAAGACATTTTGCTTCAAGTTCCATTTTTCAATACTTTGAAATACAGAAGTGGCTTGAGACAATCCAGTGGAATCATCTATTATAGAAACTGATAAAAGTTTTTCTACATTTGGGTATCCAGTAACAAGTATTGCAAGGCAGTCTTCTTGTTCTGAACATGATTTAGTAAGCAGCTTGCTATCCCAATGTACTAGGCAGTGATCAGGAGGAGTAAAATCCTTGATGCAAGTTTCATATTTTCGTTTTCTTGTCTTTCGAGTGGCTCTTGCAGATGTGGTCCTGGAGAGAGACAGTTTTTCAATATCCTTGCCACACCTAATGGCTACTGCAGCAGCAAAAACAGTCCGTTGTCCAATAGAGAGATTAAGTCTGTCTGCAGTGGAGGAAACCAATGGCAAGGCAAGAATATTTTTGGGGCTGGAAGCATTTGAAGGTCCTGCTGTAGGTTCTGTCGGAAACTCTTCATAGCTGTCTGTCTCAGAACTTGTTGTGCTAGAAAGAAGGGTCTCTGATGTTCTGGATGTAGCACTCACTTGCTTCACTGATTTATGTTTCTCTTTGCGTTTCTTCTCTTTCTCTAATCTAATGTACTTGCGCTGTACTTTTGATGCATAATCTGCATCTAGCAAACCTAAACATGTTTCTCGTTTTGTTCTTTGATCTTCTAAGAATGAAATATCATATGCTTTCTGAGGCTCAGTTCTCATGCGGTCTTTTTGGATTAATTCAACAGCATTTTGAGAAGAGATGTCAAAAAGGGAATCTATAATTTTCATGAAATTAGAGAGTTCATTTTCAAAGCTTGCTCTTTTTTTGTGCTTGATTAAATTATTATGCATTTCTTCTAGATTTAACAGCATCTTCCTGCCTTTAGGGTTTTTACTAATATCTATAGTAGGAATGCATGCTTTTTGCCATATTATTAGTAGCTTCCATAGAACTTCATTAACAGTAGAATCTTTTGTAACTTTTGGACCCTTATACTGCATTCTCCGTAAATAAATAAAATGGCTTAGAACATCTTTATTGGATGGTAAAACAATTTTAGATGAACTCATAATATCAGCCTGCAAGCGACCAAGAATAAAGTCATGCTGTTTTGTAGCTGTTTGACTCATTTTTTATTTATTTTTCAAATAAAGCAGTCTGAAAAGAAACAATAAGAGTAAAAACAATGCTTGTTTATTAAAATTCAATGTAAAAAAGGATTTTTAAATTTGGATTATACTCACAATATACTCATAAATAATGTAACTTAAGCACCTTATTTTATATTAATACAATAAGGTGCTCTTGGACAAAAGAAAATGAAAATTTTCAAAATTACGTACATTTCTATCTTAATGAACTTTTCTAATAGAATGTTTGATTCTAAATCATTTTTATTCTATAACATTTGTCGATAAAGTTGATAGTTTTTTAGATATATGGGGTTTTTAGGAAAAGGGGATGGGCAAAATTTCAAGGGGGGTGGGGGGGATTCAAAATTTGTTGGATTAGAAAATGCTTGTTAAATTCGTGTTTAGGACATCATTTGGCACAACATTAGACTCCTGGACCTTGACTTTTTGAAAATGACCCAAAAATGGTACACCCTACTGGTACTCTTGCCAATCACAATTATGTATATTGTTTGAAACGAGGAAGAATGTCTTATGTTCTAATTAAAAAATATATATACATATAAAAAAATTAGGGTTTGTTTTTCCTTTCTATTATATACTTTTTGCGTGATTCAGTTTTTCTAAAAGATGATATATATACTAGGTATAACCGTATAAGCATGGTAGTATAGTAAATTATGGGTAATACTAATATACTTATTAGATTAAAGGAAGAAAAATATGGAATAAGTTTAAAACAAAAAAAACAGACTGTCTTCGTTTTAAACAAAAAAAAATGACAAAAAAAACGACAATAAAAAACTACTCACATCACTACTTATATCAAGCCTTGTCTGTGTTATGCCTATATGTGAAATAGGACTTAGAATTTGTTACGCTATATGTCAAATAGGACTTAGAATAGGTGTTAGGTGGGTGTAGGTTTAATTTTAATTTTGCGATGTTACAGTTGTGCATTTAATTTTGCGATGTTACAGTTGTGCGTTTAATTTTGTGATGTTACAGTTGTGCGTTTAATTTTGTGATGTTACAGTTGTGTGTTTAATTTTGTGATGTTACAGTTGTGTGTTTAATTTTGTGATGTTAATGAGTCTTATGAGTAAGTTAAATTGCTGAAATAAATTTTATAACCTACACCACTGGTTGAATTATAAATTTAGTGTTTTTAGTTAAGATAGGCCTTGAGTGTAAAGAGTAGGGCCTACTTTGTGAGGTAGGCTTCATAATTTATTATTATTTATATGTAGTAAATATCTGAAAAAGCCAAACATGAAATAAATTCTGTTCAGATGTTAAAATGTTAGGCCTATCATTCTGGGCAATATTAACCATCAAAATTTGATAAGGCCTAATTTTTTTGGTCTGTTTTTTGTTTAGTTTTGTTTTAATTCTGTTTTATTTTATTCAAGGTTAAGGTTTTCACAGCAAATAACCCTTCCCCAAACACAGGCCACCAAATGAGAAAAACTATAGGGCTATGGTTTGATTGCCTGATACCCTCATCCGTTGGAAATTTCCAGCAGATTTCAGTGGAGAGATAACAACAAAAGCCCTATGTATTCTCATTAAAGAGTTATGTCTATGTAGGTCTTCAAAGGACCTCTTTGTATTTAATTGTTTTCGGGATTTGGACTACCTAATGGTAAAGAAAGAAACTGCCTTACCTTATTATTTCATTGGGCCCCGCTTCTGCTTCGATGTAGGACCGTTACGATGGAGCCTACACAATGAATTGACTCGATGTAACGAATATAGGCAGTCCCTATTTAAACATGTGAAGGAATAGGCTTTATAGTTATTAGGTCTTATAAGGAATTCACTCAAAACTTGTATGTCCAGGGTTATTCCAGCTCAATTGGTACAGGGGTGGTCGGGTGACCATCTCCGATTTTCTTCAAATTTTCAGGGCTGATTCATACACCATTCAATAGCTTAAATCTAAAATTTTAGCTTCCTCAGTCAAAAACTTTTAATTTTATGGTCGCCTAAATGCCCCCACCTTTGACAAAAAATGCCCATGTTGGGCTTCATTGGCCAATGCCTTCATTTTGAGAGGCCTTGAAAAGTGTCTTCTAATAGGAGTAGAAGCTTCAAATTGTCATGCCAATGCAACTTCTGGTGGGCTTTTCAATTTTGCAAGCAAAAAGGCTGTGGAACAAATAGTTTTAAGTTACAAGGGTTTAAATATGGCTCCATTTTGAAGCTTGCATCAATTCCTCCCACTTTTACGACTACCATTTTCAAAAGTTTTAGTTCTACATCAATCACAGCTGTTTTAATACTCCTAATAGTCTCTATCGGTTGTAAATTTATGAGTGAAATAAAAAAATAACCAAAAAAGGATTTATTTCTATTTTTAAAAATTTCTAAAAGTTGATATTTTCACAAAATTTGCAAAATTAACATCAACTTTGGGGCTTAATATAAAGGTGTCTGAAATTAGTCAGGGAGTTGATACTTCTAGTAAAGAAAGATACATATGTGTAAAAAAACATATATTAAGGAATAGATCTCAACTCAACTCCTTCATATAGTTTTGGTGATTCAAAGAAAAGTGCTTTTTGTGAAAAATCTCAAATTTTTGCAAAATTTGTAAATTTTTTAATTTCTATTTATGACATTGAATTGTAATTTTACTTCCATTTTATTACTTAAGTTGATTTACAATTGTAATAATATGTAAATAAGTCTAAAACATACAAGAAATTTAATATGTCTGTCAAAACAACCAGCAACTTGAAGGGCTCTGGGTAGCTCATTTCGCATTGCATATTCTTATAAATGTAAAACATGATGGTTAATCATTAATGTCCAGGCCTATTTTATAGATCATGATCTTTTATTTTCAGAAAATTTAACTAGAGCAATTAACTTAATTTTACTGCCTGTAATAATGGCTTATTCTAATCAAGAATCAAAGTGCAGCTTTGGTATGTACTTGGATGATCCATGTCATGAACACAGACTCACCAGGAAGGTGGGTATGTATACCTTACATGAGCTGACAGATGAAACAAAGAAACTGCTATTGTGGAGAACAAAAGCAACTGTAATCAACCCAAATGGTGCTACTGTATGCTACCGCCATGAAAAAATGTTTGGAATGCATTACCAACAAATGCAATGTAGCTGCCAAGATCCATGGAGAAATCATCGAAAGAAGATAAGTAAGTAAATATAGGTACTAATATATTTATATTTCATAAAGAAGTTTATATTGTAAATTGTAACCTAAATTAGCTATTTAATTTTAATAGGGTAGGCTATATACTGTGCTACTGAATGCATATGTTTTGAATATTTTGTACGAATAGTCTATAACCAAATGTTGAGTTTTTAAAATTATTTTCCAATGTGTTTAGAGTTTACATTACCCTACTTTATTTGCAGAATCACTACAAATTATTGACAAAGACATAGCAACTAGACTGAATCTGATACCAGGACAGAAACTTTGCTCAACATGCTTCTCTAGAGCCAAGACGATTGAAGATGAAAAAGACTCAGGTAGTGATGAATATGTTCCAGAAGAAATAGTTAAGGAGACATTTGACGAAACGTTAGGTTCACTAGAATGCTCACCCATTAAGTATGTAAGAGCAAGAGATCGAAAGTTTTACGTGAAAAGGAAACTAAAGCAAATTGAAACATCAACAAAATCAAAGCTGTCAAAAGTACTTCATATGAAGCCTAGCATTTTGGATGAGGAAGCAGAGAAACCTATAGAGAGTGAGGAAGAAAAGTGTTATCAGCATATGATAGAGGAACTGAAAGAAGTGTAAAACTAGTACCAGACAAGAAAAGATACAAATTCTAACACTCCTTCCAATTGGTAAAACCTGGTCCAGAGAAAGAATTATGAAAGAATTTGAAGTGTCAGCCAGAATGGTTAATGCTGTGAGGGCCTTAAAGAGAAAAGAAGGTATCCTTCCTATAATGAGAAATAAAAAGAGTAGCAAGGGTATAAGCAATGAAATAAAGGAAAGAGTGATAGAATTTTTCCAAAACAATGAATATACTAGAGAATGCCCTGGTAAAAAAAACTACAAATCAATAAAAACACCACAAGGGAAGGTTCACAAGCAGAAAATACTGTTGTTGACAAATATCAGAGAATTATATACGCTTTACAAAAATAAATATCCAAACGACAAAATCTCCAAATCAAAGTTTTTTGAACTGAGACCAAAATGGTGTATGGGTGTGGGGAGTAAAGGATCACACAATGTATGCATTTGTGAAATACACCAGAACTTTAAACTTTTATGTGAATCACTCCCTGTCAAAGTAGAATTAAGAGAGTTACTAGGGAAAATAGTCTGCAACACTGAAACCAGAAACTGCATGATTAATAACTGCAAAACATGTCCTGGTTTAAATGAATTACGGGATTGGCTTCTTACCATTTTTGAAAACAATGATTATGACATGGATGATGAGGTTTCCTTTAAGCAGTGGCTTCATACAGACCATACCCAACTGGTCACAATGACAAAAAGTGTTTCGAATGTAGTAGAAGACATGTGAAAGTTCAAAAAAGTTGAAAGTACACCATTTCATAGCAAAAGCCCAATCAAAATATTTGTCCGACTGTAAAGAAAACCTCAATGATTCCACAGTATTAGTGCTTGTTGACTTCTCTGAAAACTATAGTTTTATAATTCAGGATGCTGTACAAGGGCATCACTGGGACAATACCCAGGCTACCTTGCATCTGGTAGTCTGCTATCAAAAAGTTGATGGTGAACTAAAAGTTACAAATTTTTGTGTAATATCAGATTCACTTACACACAACACAACACAACTGCAGTTCATTCTTTTTTATGTGAAGCCTTGAAATTACTTAAAAGTCAGAATCCTAAACTAAAACATATTTGTTACTTTAGCAATGGCGCAGCAAGTCAATATAAAAACTATAAAAACATCATTAATTCAGTGTTACATGAAAAAGATTTCCAACTAACATGTGAATGGAACTTTTTTGCCACCTCACGGAAAGAGCCCCTGTGATGGTGTTGGTGGCACCGTCAAAAGGTTAGTTGCCCAGGCAAGTCTACAAGCAACAAGTAAAGGTCACATCACCAATCCAAAAGAGATGTTCGATTGGTGCAAATCTAATATTAATGGTATACAATTTCTGTACATTGATTCAGCTAAAATTGAGGAAAATGCTAATTTATTTGAGTTAGAAAAAAGGTATTCCTTAATTAAGACATCCCAGGAACCCGTTCATATCACTGCTTTAGACCTTCATCAACAGGCATTAAACTGTACAAAATTTCTAGTGATGAAAATTTCTTTAACGTACAACTTTCCTTCCTCAATGCTACACAAGAAAATGTGGCTTACCAATATAAACCTGGTACATATGTGGCCTGTTTCTATGAAGGTGACTGGTTTGTTGGAAACATAGTTGGTGTGTGTGATACTGAGAAGGATTTATTAGTAAATTTCATGAAAAAGAATCCTTTTAAATGGCCTGAACAAGAGGACGTTTGCTGGATTCCATTCCAACATGTTTTGTGTTCAATTGAACCAGAGCTGGGCACTTCCGCAAACCGCAAATTCCGCAATTGCGGAAGTATGTTTTTCGTTTGTGGATTTGTGTTTGCGGCAAACATCGCAAATTAGTGAATTTGCGTTGCGGAACTAAGACCGCAAACGCAAATCTTTCCGCAAATTTCCCACGTGGCCACTGGCCAAGCCCGCTAGTGCTGAGTTGTACAGTGAGTTCAAGTTGTGTACAGTCACAGTGTTAACTTAATTTAACTTGTGTAATGTAATGTGTGTACAGTTACTACAGTTACAGTACAGTCTTCTCTAACGTGTCTAAGTCTCAAAATTTATGAAATTCAAATGATTAAATTTATTATTTAATTTATTTACTATTTACTTGCAGGAGGTGTTTTTGTTCAATATAATATATCAATATATGTAGTATTTTTATTTCTTCTACAATAGTGATTTATTGTAATAAATTATTTAGCCTTGTTTTTAATAAAAACAAGGCTAAAAACATTAAACATTAAAAAGATATAAAAACTTTTTATACCTCTTTAATGTTTTGGATACTTTTTATAGTTAAAATTGCGATTGCGGTTTGCGGAAGTGTTGCGGAAGTGCCCAGCACTGTAAAAATTGGAATATGGTTTGCGTTTGCGGCACCAAAAATGGCAAGCAGTTTGCGGATTTGCGGTTGCGGAAGGTAAGGTTTGAGTTTGCGGATTTGTGATTGCGGAAGTGATTTTGAGTTTGCAGTGCCCAGCTCTGAATTGAACCACCTACCATTGCTGGAAAATGGGGAGACAGTACAAGTTATCAATGATTGTTTATCTAAAATTGAGGAGTATTTAAAAAAACCTAAGTAACTACAGACCTGTATCAAGCTGAATAATAAATTGCCATTTATGGCTGTGAGGCCATGGAGTGTTGAAGACAATCAGACTTAAAGCCTGAGTACAATAATAAATTCCTGAGTCAGTGTCTAAACATAAGAGTTATTAGCTATATATAAGTTTACATACGAATTTACATAAAGCACACATTAAAAAAAGAATATGAACTTATAGCCAATAATTCACATGCTTAAAACTCAGGAATTCATTATTGTATATAGCTAAGTACTGTACACTTGTATTAAGGAAGTAATACAACAAAGCTACTTAAATTTAAGGTTTTGTACTGAAATGGTGGTTACTGCTAGTTTATCTGTACTAACTACATAATTTAAATTACTAGGAAGTGCTTAAAGAGCAGTAGAACACGGTTCTACATGATTTACTTAGGTAGATCCAAGTATTGAGCCTACAAGCTGGTCCATCTGTTGTGTTAACTGCAAATGTAGTAATAATCTAGGTGTATATATTGTCTTTTTTATGAGTAAACTTTAGATAATTTAACATTTGTGAATTAACTTACCAAGTAATAAAATGGAAGTAAAATTACAATTCATGTTGTAAAAAAATTTAAACATTTCAAAATTTTGAAAAATTCAGAATTTTTCACAAAAAGTACTTTTCTTTGAATAGCCAAAACTATATGAAGGAGTTGAGTTGAGATCTATTCCTTAATATATGTTTTTGTACACACATGTATCTTTCTTTACTAGAAGTATCAACTCCCTGACTAATTCGGACACCTTTATATTAAGCCCCAAAGTTGATGTTAATTTTGCAAATTTTGTGAAAATATCAACTTTTAGAAATTTTTAAAAATAGAAATAAATCCTTTTTTGGTTATTTTTTTATTTCACTCATAAATTTACAACCCATAGAGACTATTAGGAGTATTAAAACAGCTGTGATTGATGTAGAACTAAAACTTGAAAATGGTAGAGTCGTAAAAGTGGGAGGAATTGATGCAAGCTTCAAAATGGAGCCATGTTTAAGCCCTTGTAACTCAGAAACTATTTGTTCCACAGCCTTTTTGCTTGCAAAATTGAAAAGCCCACCAGAAGTTGTATTGGCACGACTAATTTGAAGCTTCTACTATTAGAAGACACTTTTCAAGGCCTCTCAAAATGAAGGCATTGGCCGATCAAGCCCAACATGGGCATTTTTTGTCGAAGGTGGGGTCCATTTAAGCGACCATAAAATTAAACATTTTTGACTGAGGAAGCTAAAATTTTAGATTTAAGCTATTGAATGGTGTATGAATCAACCCTGAAATTTGAAGAAAATTGGAGATGGTCACCCGACCAACTTTCTGAAATCTGTACCAGTTGAGCTGGAATGACTCCATAGCCTTAACAAAATTTTTCATGATGCCCAGTTTGGTGTGTAAGGGTGGTAACAAAATCTTGCTCGATTCTACAGTGGAGGATACTGAACATTTTTTGTTCCAGGTTCCAATGAGTGTTGGAGTGGCCAATCCTTCTTGATGTAATGAGAAGTCCTAGCCTGACTATCCATTCACAGAAAAAACAGCAATACTTAGTGTAACCCAGCTGCAGTCCAAGCATGATAGCAACAACTTTTAAGTCACCACAAACCTGTCACTGATGTTTGTCATAGTTTATGCAGTTCAGAAGTTGCTTCATGTTGTCATATGTCTCCACTCATCAGGATTGTGAATAATGTTGAGAGCTGCCATCAGACCATCGATATCATTGCAAGCTACAAGGTCACCTTCCATGATGAAGAATGGGACAAAATCTTTTTGACAGTCACGAAACTTACACACACTAACATTTTCAGCGAGGAGATTCCACTGCTGCAAACTGGAGCCCAACAGCTCTGCCTTACTCTTCGGCAGTTTTAAATCTCTGATAAGGTCATTTAATTCATTCTGAGTTATCATGTGTGGTTTAGAAGATGTCAAGTTAAAAACAAATTTAGGGTCTTGTGAAGTTGAAGGCTCACAAGTTTCGCAAGTTCTTTCATTCTCCTCATCCTCTGACTCCAGGGAGAATGTGTTGGGGGGGCTCAGGAACGGGTAGTCCTTCGCTGTGAGGTACTGGGCATATAGCAAAGGGTATATTCGGATATTGTAAAATCCACTTTTTCTTCTTGCAAATACCTTTCTTGACTGGAGGCACCATGCAGAAGTAACAATTGCTGACATGATCTGTTGGTTCCCTCCACACCATTGGCACTGCAAAAGGCCTAGATTTCCTTTTCCGATTCAACCACTGGCGAAGGTTTGTTGCACAAATATTGCAGCATATGTGTGGGGCCCAGCTCTTGTCCTGATCTCCAATCTTACAGCCAAAATAAAGGTGATAGGCTTTCCTAATCATGGCAGTTATAGCATGCTTTTGTGATGCAAAAGTCAATTCTCCACAAACATAACAGAAGTTATATACACTGTTCACGCAATTATGAGGCATCTTTGCTCAAATTAGGCTGAAAAAAATTCAGTTTCAAAAGCAAACACTAAAAAGAGTTTGACAAGGGTTCACTGTATTACTTCCGCGAATGAACTGATGCCTGTGACACATCGATGCCTTGACTCTACTGCGCATGCGTGGTTATATTTTTTATTTTAATAATTTTAAATTAAGTAAGGTTAAGCTAGGTTAGTATTCCATTTATATTAATATTGAATTGAATTGAATTGAATAACCTTTATTAATAATAAAATAAATACAGTAGTCTTTTTACAATTTTTACAATGACAAATAATTGTGAAGCTTGACTATTTTTTTTGGCCCTTAAGCTTTAGGCTTTACTGGGCTCTTATTAAAAATAAGCAGCTAGCTGTTATAAATTAATAATAATAAATAAATAAATAAGTAAATAAGTAGTATTAATAGTTAAAACTTGTATTTCAATATTAAACAATATTAATGGACAATATTAAACATTATTAGTTGACATTAATCCAAGATTTTTGTTAGTATCCCATTATTAATCGGGATTTCAACTTGGTTTTAAACAAATTTACATTCGCAATATTTTTTATATCGACATGCAAGTCATTCCATAGTTTCAATCCAATGAAAATGGGTAGTTTTTGAGATGAAGACAATCTAAATTGAGGTATCATATCAAAAACAATTATCAAAAACATTATGGGAAGCAATATGTTAAAATGATCCAGTCTGTTTCTTAATAAATAATTTACAAATACATAATGTAATAGATAAATTTATATATATTTACATTAATTTATTAAAATAAAAAAATATAACTACGTGCATGTGCAGTAGAATCAATGCGTTGATGTGTCACAGTAGGGTGTGTCAATTTGGGAGGTGAAAATTAATTTTTGCCAATTCCTTCACTGAGGGGTTTTAAAAATATGTTTTTGGATGTGAAGAATTCAAATCTGCTATTATTTTTGTGATTGCTCAACACTTAGCTTGGTAAATCTATGTTTGATTAAAAAGCACATAAATTGCTCTCGGAAAACAACATTTATTAATTTAAGCTTCTCAAAATGTCAGGTAATGCTATAAAAATTTTAGTTTCTCTGCATAAAACATATCCTAGTAATCATAAAACATATCCTTGTAATCATAAAACAACATTAGAAAGTAATGACATCAGTAAAAAAAAATATTTAAACAAGTTTCATCAAGTCTTGCTTTGATTCGTTCTTGGACATCAGCTGCCGACTTGCTTCTTGGCCTCTGATATAGCCCTCACATTTCTCATGTGTATACACCCTGCCTGCTGCCTCTGTGACTTGTTTCACACACCTCTCTATTGACAGCATGACAGGGCCACTGTGGAACTTGCATAGGCTTGTCAAAGAACTTCTTTACTTCCGCTGTAGTCAGTTTACATGTCAAAGGAGGTTCAAATACCCCATCAGACCGGTCTGTCAGCTCCAACACGGAAGAAGCACTGGGGTTGATGGAAGGTGTCTTCCTGGGACATACAGAAAGATCTCCAAGTGTGTCATCATCTCCACCCCTCATGTCAACAATTTTTTGGACACCAGCTCTCCTCTCCCCACTGTCATCTGAGCATGAGTGTCTGGGTTATCATTTCGCTGAATGCATACCATGCTGAGCGCTTGATGGTTGGCAAAACAGCATCCACTACAGCCTTCTTTTGCAGCCTAACTAGCCGCAGCTGAAACAAGATGTGGCATGGGCCTTCCACCCAAGAGTGTTTTACTTTGATGTTGAACCAACAGGGGTAGTACACACCAACAATGTATTCCACTATCAGTCTTTAGTTGTTGAGGGTTTTGCCTTTAAGGCCATGTTTTGAAACCCATATGCGACAAAGCCTGTTTGCTGTTGTCAACCACCTTGAATGGCTCACTGGACCAATTTCAAGAAGGGCCAGATCTGTGGGAAGTTCTCCTGTCCTTATGGCCTGTGTGATCCTATACCTGTACACTTGATCAGTAGAGAGATCCTTTACGACATTGTCACTCAGTGAAGTAAGAGGCTCTCCAATTGAGAGTTTGGTGAATGAAGGATCAATTTCAAGTTCGGTTGCAGTGTCTAGCATCTTGCCAATGTTACCTGTCCACTTGTTGTTAGACAAGGTCTTCCCATCCAGTGCTGTGATCAAGTGTCGCAGGGGTAACTCGTTAGTGTGGAGGGCACAAACCAACCAGATCAGCTTATGGCAAAGCTTGACCTCTACCCAATGCATGGAACCACCCTCCCAGCCAGTGTTAACATTTGTAGAATCACCTCCAATGGCCTGCAGGCTTTTATCAATGCCCTTCTTCTTCATGAAATCTACAAGATTATCAGCAATAACTTCAGCAGGTTTTTTCTCATTGAGCCTTTCTCAGGAGTGAAGTGGTAGAGATATCTTCCACCTGGCTCACTGCACACAGAATAATGCTCTTTTGATGATGCTGGGGAACTGACGATCTGAATTGTCTGCTTTCAGCATAACTTTAGTTGTATCTTGACGGCCGTCAAAGAAGATGCAGTCAATTTCACCCTTCTTACAAAGATCATCAAATTCCTGATCCAGGGATCTCATAACTTTTTCTTGAGCCCTCTTGACTTTATTGTGATCAACTACAAGTCTCTTGTCATCTTCAGTGATCAAGGCAGCAGTGGTGATGGCAGCTGTGGCACGCAGGCCAACACCATATCTGATGCTATGCATAGCAACATTAGGTATTTCTAATGTGTTGTACTCTGGCTTTTTATTGGAAGTTGAAGACATGCTTGGTATTTCTAATGTCACTTCATAACTTCCATCTTGAGCATCAGCTATTTGTTCTTCATTTTCATCATCATAGAAAATTATTTCATTTGATGGCATTGAAACATCCTGCTTGCTTGTCTGCTTATATTCAGCAAGCCTTCTTCTTTCGTCTTCTTGCCGCTTCTGCTTTTTGACTTGTCTGTTGTGCTCAGGTTGATCTGGCAAGCCAATCTGATGTGGTCCAATAGAACCAGACTTGTTTCTCTGACCTTTAATGAAAGCAAGTTCCTTCACAGGGATCTTCATCTCCCTAGGGCATGTACAGTTAATGTGAGTTTCATTTTTGCAACCAGCATCTGCAAGGCAGCCAAATTCAGAGCAGAGAACAATTTTACACTTGCAACTGAGAATGTCAAAAAGCTTGTCAAGTTTTGCAATGAAAGCCTCTTTGACATGTAGCTTTCCTCTCCCAAGAGATATGTTTTTGGCCTGCTCCCAGCTCTCTTGGATCTTGTTTAAGATTGTGACTCGTGAATTTACAACGGGGGCTACAAAAGAACTGTTTGCTCATTCCCACTTTTCAAGCACTTTAGGCAGGGCCGGATTAACCATTAAGCAAAATAAGCCCGTGCTTAGGGCATCAAGGGAAGGGGGGCACCACAGAAATTTTCCATTGTCGGATTTACCATGGATTTATTATACTATTATAATCGCGGCTTATAGCCTATAAGCTGTTGAAAACTGAATTATATATATCATATATAGTATTTATTTTTTTTCATTGTTTGAATTTGTAGTGAACAACAACCCTTTTGAAGTATATTAAAAATACCAACAGAACAACTATGCAACAAGGCAGGCTGGATGCCTTATCTCTACTAAGTATAGAAGCAGATGTGTTACGTAAGATTAGTTTTGAGGATCTGATCAAAGACTTTGCAATTAAAAAAAGTAGGAGAAAACTTTTCAAATATAAATGAAGTGGAAGTATACAAAAATAAACATTATTTTCCATCTTACTGTAAGTTTTGTTTCATTTCAAAAAATAAAATTTTATTTTATGGTTTATTTTTGTTTATATTTTGAATTACATATATATGGGGCACCAAAATCTTTTAAGTGCTTAGGGCCTCTAAAGGTCTTAATCCGGCCCTGACTTTAGGGTTAAATGTCCTTTGCAAGACTGGCTGCTGGGTAGTTTCTCACATCCTCACCACTTTGTTCTCTTAGCAGTAGCCCATATTTCAGAATGTCTCGCAGAGTTGGGAGTTCAGAGGGCAACAACTCTCTACCAGTTCCAATTAGGTTGCTCATATATGTGAATGTCCCCAGTCTTGTCCTCCTTTTAGAAGCCATTGTAGGTCAATTCCCACTGGTTAGGATGGTAGCACTGATGGACAAGTAATCTTCAGCACACTGATGAATATGTTTCAACCTGTGAAATAAGCAAAAACAGCAGTGCATTATATATACAGCATATATAATTATTAATATAATAATTATTATATAATTCCACAAAAAAGTCAAAAAGTCACTATTTTTATGTAGCTTCTTACCAAGCAAAACTAAATTATATTAAATTAACAAAAATATCTTTAGAATTCCTAAGTCATGCTGCAACTTTTTAGCACCCCTCATATTTGGAATTTGAAAGTTGAAAAATTCGACACACCCTAGTGTCACAGGCATCTATCTACATATGCGACAGATGCAGTCCAGTTAGTAGGGTGCAGGGTTGCCTGATATCTTTATAAATAGAGCCAATTGGCAATTTGAGGCATCATTTTCGTATTCAGTGACCCAAAATTAGTAAAGATTGACTACTTTTATTTCCGAAGCATTTTGGCTGTAGACCAGTGTTATGTAGGCTACTGTGATATAGGTATAGGATATTTTGTATTTGTATTTTTTGGTGATTAGTTTATATAACAATACAGCATATAAGCAATTGTTTAATGTTTTTTACTTTTCCTTTTACATTTAGTGCACAAACCAAACTGATTTGAATCATTGATTTTTTTTTAACACTAGAATGGCTGAGGTGTCGAAATCGACACCCTCAAAATTTTAACTTCATATTTTAAGGGTACTCCCCTCATTTAGTTCAGTGAGCTTTTGTGACAATTATTATTTTTTCCTTATACAGGCACAAACATGGTTTGCATTAAAAAAAAATATTTGTATTTTATTAAATATTGAAGTACTACCTCAAATGGCTGGCATGTTGAAAATGACACCTGTTACTGTTTATCGACAAGAGATGAAATTATCTTTTTATTCATGCTATTTCTCAGAGATAACTGAAACGAAGGTACGATACGTGCATCAGTTGTGGGTGGGGCTTATTAGCTCCTCCCACCATTCACACTGATGTGTTTGTTTTGTGCGAACAATTATATGGGGTGCACATGATTTTTCACAGAAGTTATTGAAACTTATGATAATTGCCATTGTAGTATGTTGATAAAAAATAATGGCAACTAGAAAAAAGGTTGACTCCTGAGCAAGTCATGGAAGTTTTATTAGAATCTGGAGATGATATACCCAGTGAAAGTAACTATGATACAGATTCCTCTCAAACTAGTGATAATGGCTCTAATTCTAGTGAGTCTTCTGAATCCACCTTTGATGACATACAAACGCAGGAAGTTAGGCCATTGATGATGGATGATAATAAAGAAGTTGTAACGCGCTATGGAATTGTTTGGAAACCCCTTACAAGTTCAAGACTTGGACGGACAAAGCAGGCTGCAGTATTCAAAGCTTCCCCCGGTGTACCTAATGCCATACGAAACAATTTCCGAATCTCCTTACATGGAATGGAAACTGTTCATAAATGAGGCTATGCTAAGAAGGATTCTAAATTGCAGTCACTGAAGGAGAAACATGCAAGCCAGGCTGGACTCTATTTATAGAGAAAATGGAAGCCTTCATTGCATTGGAATATGCTTGTGGTATATATGGTAAGAATCACAGTGTTGACTTCTTTTGGAGCAAACTATATATTGTCCTAGTATTTTCAAAGAAACCATGTCAAGAGGTAGCTACGAAGAGATTAGAAAGTTTCTTTGATTTGATAAAAAAAAAACACTCGATCAGAAAGAATAAAACATGACATATTCACACACCTAAGAGATATTTTTGAGCAGTTTGCTGAAAATTGTAAGAAAAACTATGTACCTGAATTTAGCTTGACGATTGATGAGCAGCTTTTGCCCATGAAAAATCGGTGTCCATTTATTGTATTTATGCCTAATAAACCTGATAAATTTGGCATGAAATTTTGGATACTGGCTGAAGTGGAAACGAAATACATTGTGAGCATAATCCCTTATTTAGAAGCACAAGAAAAAGAGTCAAGAGAAGGCCTCCCTCTTGCAAAAAGTGTTGTGCTAAAAATCACCAAACCAATAAAGAAAGGCTACAACATAACTACTGACAACTTTTTCACATCTCTTGAACTTGCAAAGAAACTGCAAGAGCAGGGTACATCTATTGTTGGAACAGTCCGCACGAACAGCAAGCATCTATCAAAAGAAGTGACTGCTCCTGTGAAAGGTGGAAAATACAATAGTAAATTTTTTTATCAGGAAGAAAGTGGATGCATGTTAGTAAATTACCAATGCAAGGATAATAAATTGGTTTGTCTCCTTTCTACAATGCACTCAGCTCCTACAGTTTCTGAGGGTGATAAGAAAAAACTGGACATTATGTTTTATAACAAAAATAAAGTGGGAGTTGACATTGTTGACCAAATGGGGCAAAAATACAGTACACGGTATGCAACAAGATGTTGGCCTGTTGCCATATGGTGTAACATTTTGGATATGGCAGCTCTAAATGCCTGGATTCTATATAAGAAATCAAGTGGAAGCAAAATATCCTGCAAAAAGTTTATTCTTCAACTTGTTGAGGACCTGCGATCACATTATGTTCAAATGAAGCAACCAACAGGTGCTGCAGCAGAAGCAGATGTTTGTGCTCCTCCTCCAAAGAAATGAAGGAAAAGTCATGGCAAAAAGTGTTCTAATGCAATTATCACTACCTGTAAATTCTGTGAAAAACCAACATGTGGTAAATGCGCGAAAGATGAAATGAGAATTATTAGTGTAACTTGTAAAGATTGCAGTGGTGCCTGGTAGATATATAGAAAAGCTTGATTGTCTATATGTATATAGTTTATTTTTGTTTTATTATTTTTGTTATATATTTAAATATATAAACAAATATAAACTAGTTTGGCTTTCGTGCCGAGAGGTAGGCAACAGAAAAATACTTGAAAAACAATTGCCCTACCAGGTATTTGCAATATATATATATATTATAATATATATATATATATATATATAATATATATATATATATTCTATTTTTATTATAGTTTATCTTATTATATTGTGCATCAGTGATTAAAAGATAAATAATTTTATAAAATGGAATTTGCTTAAATTTATGCATTAAAAATAAACGTTTTAGTTTGATCTAATAATTGAAAATTGTTTAATTATATTATTCCTTAATATTATCGTAATTTCAACTAAATTGCAACCTAATGATATAATGTGTCGAAAATGACACCTCGGCCATTCCAGTAATAGGAAAGACATCAGCCATTCTAGTGCTAGAAACATCTTTTGATTTAAATCAAACAACTCTGGTCAAAGCTCATTCTTACTGTACAATTGGTTGCCCTCAGGGGGGTCTTATAAGTCTGAAGTTAGAAAAGCTGCCATAACCCAGGAATTCCTTGAATTTCACTCACAATGGGGGCATCTATTTTCAGTGCCTAGGTTTCCACTCTTTATCACCTATTTATGTGGTTTTTACTTCTCTTTACTCTTACTGTTTGCTCCAAGAGTGCACTCCAAGTTTTGGGATCTCTAATCACCTTCACCCCATAATTTTAGATATCTTAAAATGGCTTCTTTTAATTGGTTGTCATAGATGGTGGGTTGAGTTTTGTGGGGTACCTGCCCTGGTTACCATTAGTGGGAATGAAGATACAGACCAGTTCCCAAAATCCACTGCTTCCTGTATCTCTGTGGCTATATGCCCTATTCCTTTTGAGAATTTCCTTTTAGGGATTCGGGCAGCAGTTCATGTTGTATAGCAGTGAATTGAAATGCCATTTAGTCCCAACAAGATTTGCGAAGCTGTGGCTGCAGTCTGTTCCCGGAGTTAACCCCTTGTATGTCCTGATGGAAGGGAATTCTACTCATTTGCATTTGAATTGACCATATCTGCCTTACCTACTTATTTGTTGGAGAGGGGCCTTTTCTCAGAGCTGAGGTCAGGACTGTCCCTCCTAGTAGTAGCATTTTTAAGTTTGTTCATGAGGCTGGCATCTTCTCTCTTGTAATCCTTTTAAACTTCACTTTTCACTTCATTCATTCATTGCATTCTTATTCATTTTTGCTTTACCATTTGTCATTCATCTTGGTTTTTTTATATTTAGCTTTTGGCTAGCCCTATAGCTATTAGGAGTCAGTGGCCTTTGATGTTGCAACATTAGTAGATTAATCCCACTCACTCATTCACTCTCTCAAATAAAACTTGGGAGTCTGAAACAGTCTTGTAATGAAATGGCTTTCTAAAAGTTTCTCATGATATAACTATTTTGTTTTCATACCTGTATGAAATTATCAAAATGCCTTATTCATTTTTATCTCTATCAAATATTTGCATGTAAAGTTCTCTAAAATAATTTTTAACAATTTGTTTCAGAGATCTGAAAAGTCATGTCAGAAAGAAAGCCCCGAACTTTTTGATGATACATATTTCAAGGAAATTTAGAATCAGATATGAGATTCTGAGATGTCATTGAGTAAGCATATTCTCTTCAGAAGTAGTAATGGTTCCAAAAACCTGATGGTTAAGCTTAAAAACTAAACATTATTGACCATAAACTGAAGACTGTTGGAAGACCTTTAAATGAATGGGTAAGATTGAAACATTTCTTAGTGTATTTAAAATAATCTAGTGAAAGTAATAACAGCCAAATGGTAAACCAGAGTGGAAGTCAGAAAAAGATGAAAACATTTCTTTAAAAATTCTGAATGTAATTACTAGAGATGTACTAACTGCAAATTATGGCCAACTGTTGACTAGTCGGCTTTCAAAAGTCGGCTGATTACATGAACTAGAACTCATCCTTACTTAGGTTTGCAGACAAACATATTTAATTTCATGGCTGCTACACGCTTATTAATTTCTGTTTAAATATATCTGTAATGCGTATGCAATTTAGAGCTCTTGGTAAATTTTGTATAGATTTAATGCATGCCTGAATGGTGATAAAAGTCACTTCACCATAATAGAATATTATTTGTCCTAGTGTTGATAAAATGCCTTGTGTTTACCCTTGGTTGAAAGATGGATCCAGTGATATGAACTAAGGAATCAAACTCAGAGACAGGTAGAAGTTTATTTGTACAAATATTTTATTGTCAGCTAGACAGCAACAACAAAAAACAAATGTTCACATTTACAACACAAAAAACCCAAACATTTATGGGGCTAATGTAAATTATGTAACAAGATTTATAAATTCAGTGCTCACAATATTAAACATAATTCCTCAAAATCATTTAAATTAGCCTAGGCCTACTGTAAAAAAAGTTGGAAACAAAAATTATGAGGCAGTAAAACAATTAACTTTTTATTACACTCCAGTTAGCTACTAAAAATAATTAAAATGAACTACTATTATTAAATGACCTAACTCACTAATCATAAAAAGTGGTAAATTTAGTATCTTATTGCTATGCTTTAGCTACATTTACATTTTTAATCATACTGGTATTGGAAATTGATGTAAATTACGGATGTAATGTCACGTATATGAATTCAAAGCTTGCAAATTTAAAAAAACAATTAAATGCTCAAAATTAACATAGGCCTACTGTATATAAAGAAAACAAAAGCAATAGCTAGTAGTAGTAGCTACTAAAAATAATTAAAATAAACTAGCCTATTAAAATCACAAATCATAAAATGATATATTCAATATCTTATTACTATGCTATAGCTATATTCACATTTAGCAACTAAGCTGACAAGTCAGCCAATAATAGCTGACTACAAATAGTTGGCTGAATAGGCCATCTGTGCCAACTACCAACTAGTCGGTACATCTCTAATTACTAAACATTTTTTACTTTCACGATTGAAAAATTTCATCAATCCACCTTGTCAAGAAATTAAGGATTTGAATTTGTATATTCATCCTTTGATTCAAAGCAGGTAGTTTATATGCATGTTTTAGAGGAAGGAAAAAAATGTTGTGGTTTTTAAGCCCTTTTTAGGTTTAATAAGAAGTTTCTGCCATTATGCATTCCTTATACCTGATTCACAGTAGGCTTCTTTAAATGAAAACTAAAAAACTGAAACAGTTTTTTGGTACGAGTGTTTTACCAAATTTTGGAAACAGTGAGTGCACATTCTCTTTAGTGCAATTTTAAAGTGAATTAAAAAATTTTAAAGCAACCTTCATAAAAGAATGGTGCAGCTGATATTTCATTTTAATTTTGGATCTTTTCCATTTCATGTACTGTTTCTGATTTTGTTGAAAATAAGATACTGTAGATTTTTATGCTGATTAAAAAATGTAAGTTTTTTTGGAGAAATGAGCAGTTCAAAAGTTAGGTTAGGTTAACTGAATGCCCAGTTAGGTTGACTGAATGCCCAGTTAGGTTGACTGAATGCCCAGTTAGGTTGACTGAATGCCCAGTTAGGTTGACTGAATGCCCAGTTAGGTTGACTGAATGCCCAGTTAGGTTGACTGAATGCCCAGTTAGGTTGACTGAATGCCCAGTTAGGTTGACTGAATGCCCAGTTAGGTTGACTGAATGCCCAGTTAGGTTGACTGAATGCCCAGTTAGGTTGACTGAATGCCCAGTTAGGTTAACTGAATGCCCAGTTAGGTCAACTGTATGCCCTTGATGATTGGTAAAGGTTAAGTTGTGATATTTTCATTAAAACTAACAAAAATATCATGACTTAACCCAACCAACTGGGCAGAAAAATAATGGTCAAAATCTATTCACACAAATACTTAGTGACATAAGCCAATATTACTAAAGAATACAATAACTCTTGTATTAGTTTTCAGTTATATTGTTATAGTTTTTGACCTAATACAAAATTACAATAACAAACAACTTTTGAACTGCTCATTTCTCAAAAAAAAACTTACATTTTTTAAATCAGCGTAAAAATCTACATTAAATATCTTATTTTCAACAAAATTGGGAACAGTACATGAAATGCAAAAGATCCTTAATTTTGGTATTACTAATTTCTTGTATATTTAAAAAAAATGAGAGAATTTTAGGGGTCAAACGTCATTTTTTAACAAAGTAGGCTAAATGATTCTTAATTAAAATAAATAAGGCATATTTAAAATCCATCAAAAGCTCTTTACTACTTTAACAGACACAACAATAATCTGAGAAGTTATCAACACTCAACACTGACTGACTGTACCAGATTGCAGACCATTAAAGAAAAAGAAAAAGAAAAATTGAGCTTTCAGTGGTAACTAAGAAATATTTCCACTAAACTATAGAAGTTAAATAAGTGTAGAATACCAATAGGCTTATTCATATTCTTGCAAATAGGATAATGCTCATTTCTGCTATTGTCTAAACAATTTAGCTAAATATTTATTGGTAACTATGCCTGTAATAGGTCAAAGTGGGGAAAAAAACAACTATAAATAGACAATATTCTATACAAGACACTTCAATTTAATATAGAATATACTCCTAAAAAAAAGTGGCTTTAGGAAAAAAAAAAAATCATGCTTTCCCACATCACTAGACTCGAGAACTTCACCATATTTTAGTGAGCTGGTAGGTGAGGCAGGTGAACAGGAAGCAAATATGAATGCAGTTGGATAGTTGTATACAGGAATACCCCACTTTATGAATTATTCCGTTCCTAGCGCCCGTTCGTAAAGCAGGTGTTCGTAAAGCAGAGCATTATTTCCCATACATATAATGTTATATTTTGGGTTACGTTTTTTTTCTTAAAAAATCGAAAAAAAAGAGGTTATAAAACAGCATATTTTGCAGAAAAAATGTTTATTAACATAGAAATGAAAGCAATGAACAAAGAAATAATACAAACGAAAGTAATGAACAAAGAAATGTACAATAAAATGTAAGCAATGAACAAAGAAATAGTACAAAACATTACATATGCAATTTAGTTTTCATTAATAGATGCGTCAGTAGACATGCTTTTGGATTCGTTTCTTCTGATTAACGTCACAGTCTTTACTATCACACTTTCGTTTTGGCATAATTGATGATGGGTACTGTAATTGCAATGTACGAAAAGAATATCAGTGAAACACTTAGTGTGCGCGAGAGTGAATAAAGCACAAACACACTTGTCAAAGCGCACATATAAACTGACAACAGCTGCGTTGCCACAGTGCAAAGTGAGCTAAAAGCGAGCTAACTTGGCACCGCTGTAATGCAGAATACGTAATAGAGTCAGTACAGTATGGTATGCGCGACGTAAGCATATTATTTTTGTCTTAAAATCGAGCTAACTAAGCACTGCTGTATGCAGATATTAGATTGTGGTATGCGCGACGTACGCATTTTTTTTTTTGTCCTTTATATTTCTTCATTTAATTTTTTATTTAGTGCAAATACAATTTCGTAAACCGGGGTTTCGTAAAATGAAGCATCGTAAAGCGGGGTATTCCTGTACTAAGAAATGGAAGACATTTAATTGAAGAATGATTAAGGCAGCTTTAGAAAAGAAAGTGGATGTGTTGTTTTAGTGTTTGTAGTGAGATAGTTCATTGAGAAATTTGATAATGGCAAAAAATCAAATGTATGTGGAATATCTTGAAAATTGTATAAATACAAAAATTCCAGCATGCAAAACAGAGTTGAGAGGCATTTCTAAAGTTGCTCTTGCTGTCAAGAGATCAGAGCTGTTTAGAATGGTGGTCACAAAATAGCTGACAGATTCTCATTTAAAATTTCTTCTTGTGAAATATGTGAGTGCCCCTCACCATTTGAGAGTGAGTTAAACCTTGTATATGTTACAGTCAGTGTGTGTAACCAGCCATTTCGCGTAATGGCTGAAACTTTGTCATTTCGTGAAATGGCTGTTTCACTTGGTCATTTCGCGAAATGACTAAAATCTTCAGCCATTACATGAGATGGCTGAAATTTCACCTTAGTCATTTTGTACAAGATCATTTGCCTGGTTGGGTCAACTGTATGCCCTTGACAATTGGTTAGGTTAAGTTGTTATATTTGTTAGTTTTAACAAAAATAATGACTTAACCTAACCAATTGTCAAGGGCATACAGTTGATCTAACCAGGCCTTCAGTGGCAGACGTCGGAATAACATTGAAGGCCTGGTTAGTATTTGAAAACCTCTATATTGAAAATTCAAATTCATATGTGTATTTGAAGAGTATTTCTCGCTTATTTGAACAGACTTGTGAATGTATGTATGTTTTAGCAGATTTAGTTAGTTAAATAAAGGTTTCCAATTTTATTGTGATGTTTGCTATTTCTATGAATTCATGACAAAAGTCATTTTAGTCATTTCACAAAATGACCAAGGTGGAATTTCAGCCATTTCGTGCAATGGCTGAAGATTTTAGTCATTTCGCAAAATGACCAACAGCCATTTTGCAACAGTCATTTCGTGAAATGACCAAGTGAAACAGCCATTTCAAGAAATGACTAAAAGTTTCAGCCATTATATGAAATGGATGGTTACACACTTTGACTGTAACATATACAGTATATATATATATATTTTTCAATAAATTTATAATAATTATTAACGTGATTAAGCTCTCTTGTTAACAGAATGTAGATTTTAACACATTTAAATAAAATGCTTTCTTCTACTTAAACTTTGGAGAATATTGCTTAAAAGAGTGCATGCAAGAAGACAAAATTGTATTGAGAGTTTTAAAGTGGTTCACAGCTGTGCAGGGATACTGATGGGCGTCACGTCGAATCCTACTCTTAATTATTTAATAAATGTTACCACTTTATCATTTTATGATTGAATTCTATATAATTTCCAAGTGCTTCACAAAAATAGATCCTGACTTTATGTACACCCTGTATTTTGATGTTTCTTGACTTCATTTCATTTGAAATTATATTAAATATCGAGAATTTGGGTAAAGGGTCGATGATAACTTTATAAGCTCATCAAGGGGTTGACAAGCTCAGAAGTTTGGGAACCCCTGATTTAACATAATAGAGATGCTTCGGATGTCAAAAAATTGACATCCATAAATGCGGATATTCAGCTTTTATATCCGAGGATGCGGATATTTAATTCAACATTGAAAATAAATACCTCGTATGAATGTTAGCTGATCATGTGATCATGTCCTCAAAAATACAAAAATTATGTTTTCTTAAGATTAGATAAAATTTAGTCTAATTTAATAGCATATATAACCAATTCGTAAGTTGTCCATTTGATGAGATATGAACTGTGTTTCTCTACCCCTCACAAACCTATAATGTTGGGGGGAGGGTAAGTGAGGACTCGGTGTAACATACGGTATATTCCGAGTGTGCAATTTAGGGCGGGTTGATATTTTGTATTCAAAAGTGACGCATTGTGAGTGTTTCGTATGGGTTACAGTAGTCACCCAGTAAAATATTTCGCGTATCCTAAGTCTCCTACCTCCGGCACAAATTTTTAGTTTCAATTTGTCAAAATGTACATTTTTCAGTAAAAACTCGGATAAAAATTGTTTCAGCTGTGTTAAACTCTTCTTATTTTTTTATTCAAACTCAAAGAAAATTACATTTTTACGTGTTTTTGAGTATACACTATACAGGGTGTCTCAAAAGTCACTATCTATTTTGGAAAAAAATGGGAATTACGAAAAACTGGTTTAATTAAGACATGAAAAATATATTTATTTCAAAGTAAGTGCCACAAAGAATTAGTGCTATTTATTTATCTGTCTCCACATGGCGACCATCAGTGTCTCAACAGAGCTCAAAGCGATAAGTTGTTTCCCGGAACATACTTTCCAGCATTTGAGGTGTTATTTTCTGAACTGCATCGGTAATACGATTTCGAAGTTTGGCTACATCACTAAGTCTTCTACCAGTGTACACCTTAGACTTAATGAAACCCCAGGCGAAAAAATCTAATGGTGTTAAATCGGGTGAACGTGCTGCCCATGGTTGTGTGCCTCCACGACCAATCCGCGACCGGGGAAGCGTCTGTCAAGATAATCACGTACAATTATTGCATAATGGCACGGTGCTCCATCCTGCTGAAAAACTACTGTGTCAAGAATGCCATCTGTAAGAAGTTGAGGTTCGAGGAATTGTTCAAGCATGTCAAGATAAATTTATAAATTACACAAAATTCGAAATAAACCAATTAACTTTTTTTAAATACACAAATTTTCACCAGAAGTACATATCTTTATGCCAGCATAGCATTTTTAAAAAAAACATCTAATGTCACCGAAATAGTGACTTTTGAGACACCCTGTATATTAAGATAAAAAATAAGGAACAAATTAATGAATTACATAGCATTGTTGAAAATTTAAACAATTACCTAATGAAGTGCTCTTTTGCACTTAAGCTATTTTGAAAGTAACTGCATGTTTATTTATTCCACTCTCTTTTCCATTCAAATTTAGGCAATCTTTGCCATGATTCCAGTAGGTTAAGAATGTTTTTGGCGATTTTCGTAGCCAATTCGTACATCAGCTGCATTCGTAACTAGATTCTTAGCGCTTTCTACTCCTTGGCTGTGATAAGGAAAGGCTGGTATTTTGAGTGGTTCTTGTCTTGCTAGCAAAAGTTCCTTATTGCTAAAGTTTCTCGGAAGTGGAGGCGGATAAATTACCTCTTTCTGTCAATCAATCATTTCAGTGTAGCCTGAAGAATCAAAATTAAGAGTTAGAGGTAGAGCAAAGTTTCTTGATCCAGAAAATGTAGTTCTTGAGAGAATGATTTTCTTGATTGCAACCTCTCTAACTTCTCTTCTTGAGTCTGTTATCATCGATAGTAGAATATTCTTGGGGTTCGCAAAGTACGAGTTATTCTGAAACACCAGTTCCCAGGGCTGTGGAGTCGGTAGACCAAGCTTCCGACTCCGACTCCTAGAATTTTAGAAGGGCCGACTCCGACTCCGACTCCGACTCCTGCCTCTAAATAATAATATAAAATATACTTTGATTATATTAACCCAGAATGGCATTTCATCACTACCAAGTGAATCATCAGGCTACTTTTTAAGCTCAATTTCTCTAAATTTAAGTCTTAATGGTTGTAGCTATGCCATTATGGCGTTTCTGAAAAGAAAATCAACAGTAATTAGTGATATGCAGGAAAAGCTCCTAGAAAGATCATGATGTAGGGAATGATCATAAAATAACTATAATGCAAGATAGGAGGTTAAAGCTCCTATTAGGAGCTTTAACCTGAACCAATATAAAGTACATCATAAAAAAAAAAAAAAAAAAAAAAAAAAAGGAGGAGGAGTTGGAGTCGGTCCATTTTTACCGACTCCGACTCCTCTAGCAATGAATTTACTTCCAACTCCGACTCCACAGCCCTGCCAGTTCCATGATCAATCTGTATTTCTCCTTCGAGTCGTGCAGTAAATACCCTAAGTACCAAAAGTTAGATGATCCGTCAGATGCCAGTGGATGTGACTTAACCCAAAACCATCCTGGAGCATAAGATAGCATAATTTCTACTAGATCTTTGAGATCTTGGGTTGGATTTGGTGTTGACATATAGAGTCTAAAAGTTCTATTTGCTCAAGTTAGCCAACGAGCATGATGAATTGTACCAGGAGATCTTTCTGCGAGATCTTTGGAAACATTTCCAGATTGAACAGCTAGGCACATATTGTAGATACTTTTGGTCACTGCTTAAAGCATTAACGACATCAGATGGAATTTCATGAATGTTTCCTTTAACAGGAGAAAAAGCAACCACTTCGTTTTGTTAGATCAATTTTCAATTTGTTTCCAACTGAACTCTTGAAAGTAGTTGGACCTGTTGTTTTTCCATCTATTGCCTCTTAGACGTGCCTGAATGGTAGTTCGTTCATATGAAAAAGGCATAGCAGCCACTGAACAGACCTATTTAGATAGATTTCAACAAGCTTTATTACTCCACCGATTCTTCCAGTGTTCACAGCAGTGCCATCACATAGTAAAGCTTTTAGAGTGTCTGAACTTTGAGTCCACTATTACAGTAACCAGCTCTTCTGCTACACAACGAGCATTTCCTTGATCAGGTGTTACATGATCTATATAGATATTTCCAGGCTCTTTAACAATGACGTAGTGCTCTTCTTTGATCTTGCCTGCCCTGGTTACTGTGTCATCTCTTCTCCCATCAAAGCCATTGGATTCTATTCCTATATTCTCCGATTTAACCCTGGTACTCAATTTTTTACCTACTCGTGCTCTTTCCCTCTCCAGCTTCTTTTTATCAATCATGTTGCCCTGATCCAGGATTCCCATATCTTTTAAAGCAGCATTAGCAATTGCTGCTGCTGCCCTGCAACTCACTGTAACACTCGGTCACTGCCAACTCTTCATAGGTATATCTGTTCTGCTCATTCTCTATTAACTCTATATCGGGCATGAAGTCTTCATCCTCTTGGTCGGTCTCTACCTCCATGCTCTCAACTAGGGATGCACCGGAACCAGAATATCAAGTTCCGGTCGGAACCGGAACTTTAAGTGTTGCTTAAACAACGGAAAAAAGATGTTTTATTGGACACCCAGAAATGCTAGTATGATATTATTGGTCTTTGTCTCTGTTTTTAAACTATTTTCTAAAACTAAAGCCGTGAAATGAAGTTCAAGTAGGCCACTTTGTTTTATATGCTTTACCACTTTTTAATACATTTTTTTTTATATAGGAATACAACAATGCTTCAAGGTAAGATTCACCTTGTATAGTATTTTTCCAAAACTGTATGTCATATCACCTAAAATATATTAAGTTTAGCATGTTTTAATTCATGAAACAGTAACCAATATCACAATAAAAAGTTCCGGTGCATCCCTACTCTCAACACCAGCTGCATCCTGTGATGTTGAAGGGATACCTCTGATAGCTTCAGTCAATTCTGCTTGTGATCTCATTCGGCATTCGTGTTCTTTTTGAGCTCTAACAATAGACCTTTTCCTCATCAAAGCAGCTTTTCTATCAATTAGCCCCAGTTGGTTTAATCTTTGCTCTTGTCCTACAAAAGAATCCCACTCAGCAATTATTTTATCCTTGCACCGGCAGGCATTTCTATCACTCCCCTTATCGTAGCAATCACAGGTACATACATCAAACATAGCATCATACTCGGAAGCTTTTTGTTCAAATCTCTCATCTCTTCGGTTTATAGGAACCTTGTTCAACTTTGAGGCTGCTTCTATCACTCTAACAACTTTCTGAAAGATTCCACGAGTACTTATTGTAGGGAAAGAGAACCTTCTCCGTATGGTTTCAACGTCTATCGCGACTATGTTACAACATTCATTAAAAGTAATCGATTTATTTGATTCAGCTTCTCGTCGTCGCACAAAGTTGTAGTGCCTCACAACATCTGCTTTTGTTGGTGTCATTGTCATAGCTGCTGGGAACCCGGAAGGATGTCCAAAGGCTGCATTTGACGACTTTTTCTTGTGATTAATTTGACTTAATAACCAATAGTTCGAACCAATAATCAATAATAATTTCACTTAATCAATAATCTGAAACAAAAATAAAATATAATTTTTTTCAAAAAGTACTAAAAAAAAATTAGGGTTGCCAGACTTTTTTGTACATTTGTGAAATTTGGTCATAAAGTGGCCAATCAGTCAATCTTGCATAAAACAAAAAAGTATCCATAAATAAAGAAGATACCCATTTGATTTAAATAAGGGCAAATAAGGTCTAACTTATTTTTAACATATTTTAAATTGATGATCAGAATAGGTTCAAAGCTTATTGTGAAATCTCAGCTAGAAGAGTGGGAAAAAACGGGGGATTATGCGCGAGGGGTACAGGGGGTCGCACATAGTTCAACTTTTGATATGTTATTTGTTAGCCAAAATGAAAACTGTGTCGTTTTTAGAAAAAGCCAAAAAAGATTTGTTTTAACCCGCCCAAGACCACTGTGCATGACAGACCGTGCGCACGTGTCCTCTCTCTGGCTTGGTATACCCTTGTCCAGTGGTTCTTAAACTGGGAGGCGCGAGAATATTTCAGCGAGGGGGGGGGGGGGGATTGCAAAAGGAAGATGTCTTCGTTTCTTTTTATAGCAAATAAATTTAATGAACTGTAATATTAGTCAATGCACTTGAACATCAGCGGGGCAATTGGTCAAAAGTCAACTCGTAGTGGTGGCGCGGGGCAAAAAAGTTTAAGAACCACTGCCCTAGTCTTAGACTAAGGTATACCACGTGCGGAGGTGGATGCAGATATTTGCAATATCCCCAATTAAAAACACTCGACTGTCAAATAAATTAGCATTTAAGACTGATGTTGCGAGGTATTGCTCATATTTTGTTTTCGTGGCACCTAAAAGATTAAGGCTTAATTTTTACACTAGAAAATTTCCTGTGCGGTGACATCAGCATGGGTAATTTGGTGACCTGTAAACTGGATTACAAGGTCAAATTTTTATTTAGTCCTAGAAAGGTGACATGTATTTAGATAGCTGGTTTCTTTCTAATTCTAAATATATATATATATATATATATATATATATATATATATATATATATATATATATATATATATATATATGATACACACAGACCGTGCATGGACAAGGAACTCTTCTGGGATAATTAAATCCACTATAGTCCGAATAAGTAATGGTAAATGACAAATACCATAGTTTTTTCTTTTTCATGATGCAAGCCCGACGTGGGCAACGGGTCTCTCGCAAAGAGGTCCCACAAATATAGCTTCCCTCACCAGCTATCTGCAAAGCAGACAGGATCTAGCTTTGGGACATGGATCAAGGGTTTAAAGCAGCCTAGCCCCACTACATTTAGAACCTCAATATAAGTAAAAGACTCGTTGCATTCATGTCGGATTGAATAAATCAAAGAAAAAGAGGCAACTATTATATTTTTAGCCAAAACCAAAACTTAAACCTCAACTGGCAGAATTGAGCGTCCACTTTTCAAGGCACATAACATGTCCGTTTCATGATGGGAATGAACTCAGAATGGTTCTCTGAGTTTTTATGTGCCTTGAAAAGTGGACGCTCAATTCTGCCAGTTGAGGTTTAAGTTTTGGTTTGGCTAAAAATATAATAGTTGCCTCTTTTTCTTTGATTTATTCAATCCGACGTGAATGCAACGAGTCTTTTACTTATATTGAGGTTCTAAATGTAGTGGGCTAGGCTGCTTTAAACCCTAGATCCATGTCCCAAAGCTGGATCCTGTCTGCTTTGCAGATAGCTGGTGAGGGAAGCTATATTTATGGGACCTCTTTGCGAGAGACCCGTTGACCACGTCGGGCTTGCATCATGAAAAAGAAAAACTATGGTATTTGTCATTTACCATTACTTATTCGGAGTATAGTGGATTTAATTATCCCAGAAGAGTTCCTTGTCCATGCACGGTCTGTGTGTATCATAAAAAACTCAGGGAACCATTCTGAGTTCATTCCCATATACAGGGTGTCCGAGAATTATCTGTAAAATTTTTGGCTGTTATTAAAAGTCAACCATGAAGTGTAGAAATTCCAGTGTTGTCCCATTTTACAGAGAATCTCATTAAGTTTTTTCTGATACCAAGTTTTGACAAGTTTTTTAGAAATTCCAGTGTGTCCGAACATTATCTGTACAATTTCATCTTTTAATAAAATTCTTGATAAACACGTAAAATTCTTAAACAAGATTATTTAGAATCTGTATTTTCAAAAGTTACTTTATTAAAGTAACGTTGTTACAAACATTCGATATGTGCACCATTAGTGATTCGCAAAACATCCAATCGATACTCCAAATGTTGCCATGTACGCTGCAGCATATCCACATCAATTCGCTCAATAGCAGCTGTGATTCTTGCTTTTAAATCATCAATGTCTGTCACCCGCGTACATTTCTAAAAAACTTGTTAAAACGTGGTATCAGAAAAAACTTAATGAGATTCTCTGTAAAATGGGACAACACTGGAATTTCTACACTTCATGGTTGACTTAATAACAGCCAAAAATTGTACAGATAATTCTCGGACACCCGGTGTGTATATATATATATATATATATATGTATTTTTTTTAATTGGGGTTGTTTAACCTCCTTCGCAACATCTAAGGTCATATGACGGAGGGGACCTACAGCTTTACGTGGGATCCGAACCACGGGTCGCTACATAAACTGGACGCAGAGGACGGTCTCCCATCCAATTACTACCCAGACCAATGTCGCTTAACTTCGCTGATCTCCGGGAAATGGTGTTACGACACTGGCCACGACGTAGCCCTATATATATATATATATATATATATATATATATGTGTGTGTGTATGTATACATTTATAGGTCTTAAGCAGTGTTGGGCACTAAAGCGTTAATCCGATAACAGTTAATTAACGAAGTTAACTTTTTTTAACGGACTATTAACGGAAGTTAATTTCCATTTATCGTTATCGGACCAGTTAACTTCCGATAACTCGATATTTAGTCCGTTAAAGTCCGTTAACACGTTAACTGCGAGGAGTCATTCACGGAAGATCACCGCTCCGCGAATGAATTCAAACCGCCATAACTTCAGTCTGCCAATTCCGTCCTCTGCCGCAGTGGAACGGCTCTTCTCTCTCGGCAAGGACATCCTGAGGCCCAAGAGGTCAAGACTGGCAGTTGGGCCTAACTTTGAGAAGTTGGTCTTTCTGAAGGGCAACCAGCACATTGTGTCAGTCTTTAATAAATGTGCCTAAAATTTAATTTTACCTTTCAGTTCCCGCCATAATAATTCTCTGGTAAATTAAAATTTAGTTAATGGTTAGTGGTTACAAGGGTTTCAAAACATGTAATCAGTACATTTTTTATTAAAAATAAAAAAAAAGTTAAGCAAAAAAGTTGCAAAACTTGATAAAAATAGTTAAATACCTATTTATTGTTGGATTTTGCATAAATAAACATTTTCTATGGGTTTTAAAGCTTTTTTCCTTGATTTTTTTAAATGTTAGTAAAGAAATAGTTATCGTTAACGGATTATCGTTAACTTCCGTTAACTTTGTAGTAAAATTATCGGATTATCGTTATCGAAGTTAACTTTTTGGTTAACGGTGCCCACCACTGGTCTTAAGTCATTGTGGAATCAAGAGAGAAAGGTCAACCCGTAAGTTCAAAATTCCCTGACCCGTTGATTGGATTGAACTGAAACTTGAAATATTGATTTTTGGGGGTTAAAATTACCGATACACCAAATTTCATGAAAATCCGAGTTGGATGGGTTAAATTGAAAACTTTTGGTTGACTTCTCATAGAATCCCCACCCCCACCCCCGAAACTATGTTTATCGTCTATGGTTTGGTCTCTAAAGCGTCATTTTTGGAACACTGCGGATTTAGTGCATTTACCTCCAGATTATTTTCACGAATCGAGAATGGGATAGCAAAAAATGTTTATTTCGAAAGAATTTCCTAACCAGTGTCAGTTGTAAACGTTGTTTTAATTAAGCAATTTCTGCGTATTCGATAAAGAGGCTTGACTGGATGTCCGTAATATGAAACATTTCGGCTTAATTTTGCTTAGTAATTTAAGTTGAATTGTCTTTTCTGCACTTACTGCGATTCGATTGGGTTGTGTTTGAGTTTATTGCTTGACATCCTTTTGTTTATGGTAATAAGCAGCAGTTAGTTGTCAGATTAATTTTTGTCGTTTACATTAAATCGAGAAACCTTAATATTGCAGTTTTAATTCGTTTTACTAACATTTGCAAGTATTATTTTTGGAACTGAACGTTAATCGTTATGGACTTAATAAAACCGAGTAACGTACCACTTAATAGTTACTAAATACTCGCTAATAAGATTTACGTGGGAACTTAACCATTATTATTTACATTAGTTACTGTAGAGTACGTTGTTAAACCCAGTAAAACCTACTGATTAGATCAGTGGTTCCCAACCTGGGGTCCGTGAGCTTTCAATATTTCGAGAGGCTCCAATGGAAATCGTACATTTACCCACGATAAGGGCGCTTAGGCTAAAATTTCAAGTTTCCTTGCTCTTGGCTGGAATTATTAATACTTTTTTTAATAGGCTGTATTTTAATTGCATACTCTGTTATATGTCCTTTATTTGATAGTGAAAAATGAGAAAACGAGTTAATTATTAGTTAATAAAAACAGTTTGTTTGGTAGACGGAATCTTTCAAAAACATGGGGTCCGTGGGAAAAAAATAAAAATAAAAGGGGTCCTTTGCGGTGAAAAGGTTGGGAACCACTGGCTTAGATGATACCGTTTCTTGCGAGAACGTCGTCATGAGAATCCTGCTTTTCTAGATACGAATAAAGGGCATCGACAATAGCGGTAGCTGCTATACTTCGCAGTTCTATCAAATAAAAAAAAATAAAATAAAAAAAGCTTCACTAATCTATAGCATTAGCTTCATCAATAGCTATGGAAACCAATCTCAGCGTCATTCTTTACGATAACATTAAAATCATCTTTCACATTTCATTTCCAACGTGGTCAGTAACATTAGCCACACGAGTGATCCGAATGTAATATTCTTCTTAAGTGAACTGCATTCAGACGTCGCACATAACAACTATTGATCAGATCATCAAATGGTTTTCCCACTTTGTAGTTCCATATACTGTTCTGAATATGCGGCAAGAAGGGGATTCTTCGATGACATGTTCTTTGGATGTAGAGATAATTAATTGACTACACTTTTATTGGCAAATGTTTTTTCTGAGGTTATCATTCCTTAGTATTTTTTTTTTCCATATGATCACACGCCAAGTTGATGTACGAGATAGTTGTCACTCGGTAGACTCATCCAGTTCCTTACGATGAACAAAAATAACCAATTTGGATGACTTGGAGTAAGAAACCCCCCCACCCCCTTACCCATGTTATAATAACCCGTAATTAAAGATCCCAAATAACCTCTGTCTTTATTAATCAGATCCTCAAGAACGGATGGATGGTGGATGAGTATCGAACATGGGCATTGTTGCAGAATAAAGAATGGTGTTCCCTGGAAGAAATGCGAGGCACGAGCGTAAGAAGCGTCATTAGCTCAATGAGTGAACCACACACACAAACGCACATACATGAAGCTGACAAATGGCTTATCCAAGTCTGAAGTTGATGTACTAAATTTTGGATAGAAACTGTAACGATGATTTAATAGGAAAGATGTGTTATTTTTTAAGTGGTTATGTTAGTCGTAGAGCATCGGGATCAAGTAAATTCTGGAAATGATGTGATGAGGACCAAAGCATTCCTTTCTGGCTCCGGGCTAAACACGCCGTCAAATCACGTAGAGACAACCCAAGTTTCAATTAATATTTTTATCATGGAAATAAGTCGTTACGTTAACATAAAAAGCATTTACAAAATTTATTTAATACGAATTAAGTGTAATAAGTTCTTGAGGTGGAAAGAGTATCTAAACGAGTACCAGGACGATTAAGGATACCATATTTTTTGAGTGGTCGAGTAAGAGTGCGGTTTCAAACTCTAACTAGTGTTTGGCTACAAGTTGTAGCCAAGCACCAGTTAAAGTTTGAAACCGCACTCTTACACGCGTACTCGTACTCGACTACTAAAAAAACTGTACTCGACCACTCAAAAAAACATGGTACTCTTAAATCGTACTGGTACTCGTTTTGGTACTCTCCACCCCTAGACTAATAACAGTACTTAAATAAGACAAAGTTAAGAAGCACTGAAATGAGTAACTTTCCACCTTTTTTAAGAGTGGTCAATACTTAAAACACGTTCATTTATTTAGATTTAGTGTAATTGTGGGTTCGGGCTTCGTTGTAAGGTAGATGGCGTATTCAGCAAGTGCTGACTAAGCCCAATTGACGTTGGTTAGGGTCTAGCAGCCTAGCTAGATACTAGTTTCACGCGTGACCGTATTTCTATGAACTAAATTAATTAATTGTAAATATCAGACTGAAAATGCCACTTCGGTTATTTCAGCGCAGCCTGTCCGCATCATGCGACTCTTATGGCATATTTGGGCCAGAGCCAGCAAGAATTGCTTTGGTTCTCATTTGGAAGGGGAGGTTGAACCCCCCCTCACCCATACCACAGTATGCATGCCGTTCACTCGATCTGAAGGTTATACGACCGTTGTAAGTGGTTTGAACGATCGTATAACCTTCAAATGGAGCGAATGTGATGGGAGCAACTCTCTTTCAAATGGGAGCCACAGTACTACTTTCTGTCTCTGGACCAAATAAGAGGCGTCCGGAGTAGTAGTGACGAACTCGCTATATTTTCGAAAATCTTTTTCTATCATTTTCTTCTGGCCTTTGTCAATGCAGTGTATAACTTCAGAGGCATTAATGACGAAGTATCGGTAAGTGTGTATTATTATTCATTGGTGAAACAGAGAACAGGTTTTTAAACGTCACTTCTTCCCTGGGCGTCTCATATGTCCTACAGTCACCTAATGCGGATGAACGGTGCGGAAGTACTTTAAGTGGACTCTGGCTTCTTCAATGTTAATCATTGACTTAGCACACACAAAATTGTTTAATTCGTTAATATAAAAATTTCCATAATACCGAAGGAAGAAATAAAATTATTGCCATTAAGACCTTCGGTTAATTTTATTTCCTGATTATAGTTTGAGCCATAAAAAAAAAAACTTTCTTAGTGATTAAACATATTATTTTCAAAAATGACTATTTGCAAAGGAAATGTACTCTACTGTAGTATGGGCTTTCCAGGAAAGGCTGAACAAACCAAAGGTAAAAGGTACTCTCTGAAGGTGGTCGTTCAGGAGACTGAAAAGATAATCTGAGGGAGAAAGGTCGGGGACAACTGTCCGCTGTAAGCAGGCAAGAAGTTTGAATGAGGAGAGTTGTGTTCTCCAACGGCAGATTGCATTCGTTCCTGTAGTAACTCCCAATATCTACTGGCATTCACAATGGTGGTCGTGTAGAAAAAAAATTTAATGGCGAAGCTCTTCATGAACTCAAAAAGCCGTCACCATGATATTCTGCCACATGCCAGCTTCCAGCGGACAATTGTCACCCATCCCACCGTACAGCCCGAACCTTTCTCCCTCAGACCTCCCCAACGACCATCTTCGAAGAGTATATTTTACCTCGTGTAAATATCTACAAAAAAATATTAGAACAAGGAACATGGCTTCGTCAGCAAAGCACGGAATTCTACAATACGAGATACACTCGCTGCTCGCCAGATGGTCGAAGAGAACGCGGTATTACTGCAATTTCTTGAAGCTGCAACCGTAGTAGTTTCAAAAAGTTCCTGAAATCTTCGACACCCTATCTTACTCCATCGACATCTTCATTCTTAGAAAAGGTTTTTACGATCGAGCATTTTTTTCCAGAGTTCAGCACACACTTCGCTCGCATTCAACGAGTTTCCATTTGCAGCGACGCAGGACCGCGAACTGACAAATTTGGCAATTGTTTAGTGTTTGTCCGCTTCACTAGCATTGGAATTATCAGGAAGTTAACCCTGCAAAGAAAGTAAACAATCCAGTTATTTTATTTATTTATTTATTAGTTAGTTTGCTTGTCCTCGTGGGCAATAGACTTAACATCCAAATAAGAAAGGAAACTTCTCGGGGGTTCATTCTGTTTACACCCAAAAGTGTATAAAGTATCAATGAATCCGTGCATATAAATTATAAATTTATCACGTTTAACGTGTAATATAAATATATCTATCTCTATCTATAACTTATCTATCTTAATACGGATGGCACTCTCAAAAGTTTGAACAAAAAAGGTCATGAAACCCTTGACGAAAAAAAAAAAAGTGTAAATTTCATTCCTTCGTGCTCTTTTGAGAATCTCACCCGTTGGTATTCTTTCGACGCAGGTTGCGTCGTTAACAGGACGATATTGTTTATTTTGGTTAGCAGTGGTTAGAGCAATTTGAACGACGAAGACGCTCTTAGCCACGCATATGGCAGCATACAACAATCTGTTGCTTTGTTTTTAGAGTAATGTATAAAACTTTACCGTTTGCTTTATATTTGTCAAGTAAATTCTTTGAGATGTACAAAGACGAAATGACCAAACTTTTTTTTTTTTAGTGTAAGGTATATAACCAACCATTGTATTTGCTTTAAATTTTTGAGATGCATGAGGGAACACAGAGAGCAACGACAAAGACAACAGTGTCTTACCACATCTTCTCTTCCTTTTGCCATGAAATAGAAAAATATATTAACTCGGTTACTCACCTGTTAATATACACTGAGCGGCAGAAAAATCGGCCCACTTGGAATATCGGGATAAATCAAAAAAGTGGGCAAGTTTCTGTTTATAAAAGTTTCAAAATTCGAAAATATAGTCTATGAGGCAACCAAATACCGAGACAAAACAACGTCAGCTGCGAACACACTAGCTGTAACGAATTTCCGACTTCGTTTAAGAATTCAATAGTGACATTCAGTTGCTCTTAGACTGCTAGTGCCACTTTTTCTTCTAGTGGGAGTAGACATTTGCGTTTAGTAGCAGAGAGACTTCGAATTCTTTTGGGTTTCAGAATTGGACATTTACAATGGATTTGAGTGCTGTGAACGTCGCAAGAGTCGTCACCCTAATTGAAGACGGTCGGAGCCAGCGTTACGTCACCGATGCGAAAGTACACCCGAAGACCAGGATCTGGAAGATCGCACTGCACAATTGCACATCTGCCTGTGACGATCGTTTCATCGTCTTGAGTGTTCTGCGAGATCGTCGATTGACTGCCACAAACGTCCGCAATGAGCTGGAAAGGTATCGAGACGTCAGTGTATCGGAGCGAACCGTTAGAAGGAGACTTATGGAAAGTGGCTTACATGCTACACGTCCAGCAATGGGCCCGGAATTGCTCCCACACCACCGCAATGCTCGTCTTGCTTTCGCTCGTGAGCATGTCAATTAGACTATGGTCGAATGGAGACTAGTATTGTTCACAGACTCTCTCTTATTCTTCTCCGCACTCTTTCCCGTCCATCGGATGTTCGAAGATTAAATCTTCATTCGTCCGTGAACAACACTCGTCCCCATTGGACCATAGTCTAATTGACATGCTCACGAGCGAAAGAAAGACGAGCATTGCGGTGGTGTGGGAGCAATTCCAGGCCCATTGCTGGACGTGTAGCATGTAAGCCACTTTCCGTAAGTCTCCTAACGGTTCGCTCCGATACACTGACGTCTCGATACTTTCCAGCTCATTGCGGACGTTTGTGGCAGTCAAGCGACGATCTCGCAGAACACTCAAGACGATGAAACGATCGTCACGGGCAGATGTGCAATTGTGCAGTGCGATCTTCCAGATCCTGGTCTTCGGGTGTACTCTCCTGTCTCCACATAACGTTGGTAGACACGTCGAACCGTTGTTCTTGGAATTCCTAGCGCATCGGCGACGTAACGCTGGCTCCGACCATCTTCAATTAGGGCAACGACTCTCGCGACGTTCACGGCACTCAAATCCATTGTAAATGTCCAATTCTGAAACCCAAAATAATTAGAAGTCTATCTGTTACTAAACGCAAATGCCTACTCCCACTAGTGGAAGAAAAAAGTGGCACTAGCAGTCTAAGAGCAACTGAATGTCACTGTCGAATTCTTAAACGAAGTCGAAAATTCGTTACAGCTAGTGAGTTCGCAGCTGACGTTTTAATTCGGTATTTGGTTGCCTCAGACTATATTTTCGAATTTTAAAACTTTTATACACAGAAGCTTGCCCACATTTTTGCTTTTCGCGATATACCAAGTGGGCCGATTTTTCTGCCGCTCAGTGTATACTGAGAAGTGGTTGTCTGTAATATAACATTCATTACATTTTAGTACACTGGTAAGGCATGACCTTTTTTTATTCTTCGTGTCACAATTACCGCGAGATTTTTTTTTTTTTTTGTGGAATTTAGATAAACTATTATACTCAATAAATAGACAAAAAAAAGTTAAAAATTGTGGGAAAAAGAAAATGAGGTGTTATTGACATTTTTGGGTGCGCGCTAGAGCGGTGACGGGAGGGGATGGCATCGACTCAGGCAGGCTTAACGACGCAACCTGCGTCGAAAGAGTAAGAGGGGGTTAATAAATAGCATGACAATGGTTCCAAATTCTCACCTAATCTGCAATTTGCGTAATTTGGAAAAAACTGAAAATGCGGCAATCAGATGATTTCTGCCAAAAACTGCACGACTATATCTGCATGAATTGAGATGATAGGAAAATACCCTTTATCTCGAACACTAAACAGATTGCGGGGGTCAAATTTCTATGTGACGCACGTACACAAACTGTAAACTCTTTTGCGGTTTTTGAGAAATGGAGAAAGTGAATACGAATGTTACGGAAAAGAAGGGAATAATGGGGAAACAAGTCCCGAAATGTCCCATTGCAAAACCGGATGGATAAGAGAGGAACAAATAAAAATATAACACGGAATGAAGACATAAAAGAAAGGAGAGAGAAGTAAAATTTGTGATGTAGTAAAACTGCCCAACGAGCGAGGAAAATGATAAAACGATAAAAACTAAAAGCGTAGGAAATAAACAAACAGTCAACAAAAACTGAAAACGTAAAAAATGACAATGATAATAGTAAAAATGATAATAAAAATAATGATAGTACCAAAATTAAAAACAAAATAATCAGATGACAAGAAAGAGAAGCGTAGAAAATATCACCAGTAAATACAACACAAAAGGGTACTGCAGATATCGGGATGGGCAATACACCTATGCACATTCCACAAATGGATATTGCAAATTTGAAAAAAGTGCAAGTTCCACTATCTTACTGTCTGCAACACCTATGCAAGATATGGGAGATGCAAATACAGACAAAAATGCCGTTACCACCACCCTCAAAGGAACGCAACAGGTGAACGAGAAAAACGAGCACCAAAGAGGGCTACTAATTTTTTAGATGTAACGAACACAATTCAGCTGCTAAGTAGGTAGTATCCAGCAAATACAAAGCTGACAAATATAGGAACCCGAAAGCCGGACAGAGGGCACGCACAAAGACACTTCACGTGATATCGGGACAACAGGTACCGACAAAGATAGAGGAAAATTCTCGGACGACCACAAGGCAACGAAACCGGCACCACCATTGGAAAACGAATCGGAACTACATGTATGGAAAAACGATTGAGAAAAAATAAAAATAATCCTAGCCAACATTCGGGGCCTTAAATCAAACTATTCCCCAGACAAATTTTTATACCTGAAAGGACTCGTGCAAGAAACCGGAGCAGACTTTGCATGCCTCAAGGAAACCCATCTAAAGGACTGCCAGGCGAACTGTGAAAGCAGAGTTTGACAACTATAACATACTGCGAGACGTAAAGGAGGATGTGCTATTTACACGCGAAAGATATATGGCAGAAATGAATAAGTACTTCAAACAGCTACGTAGAATGTGTAGCAGCAAAAGTTGAAAAACTAAATATGGTACTAATTGTAATGTACAGACTCCCAAACACGGCAACTTCAAAATTCTCAGATTCCATTAGAGATTAGAAATTGGGTAAAAGAGCTACATTCTCCAACCCCCAAATATTTTTCTCTGTGATTTTAATGTTCCATTCATGAAATATAAAAGGATAGGAAAAAAATATATGTTTACACCAGGAGAAGAGGGGCACAAGGGACAAGGGCAGGTAAAAATGTTACTAGCTCTAGCCGATGAATTTATGATGTTAAAAGAAATAACAGAAAACACAAGAAAAAACAACTACCTAGATTTGGTATTCACAAACAGCAGCAGCCTAACTGATAATGTAGAAATATCCCCAACTATAATATCGGATCACAACATTATCGAAATAATAACCAGGGCTGTGGAGTCGGAGTCGGAGTCAATTTTGGTGGTGCTGGAGTCGGAGTCGGTAAAAATGTACCGACTCCGACCTCAATATAAATTTTAATAAAATATGTTTTTGTGTGTGATATCACTGGCAGCTATGGTGGTTAAACCACTTAAATAATAAACACAATGTTTTCCATTTCAGACACTGCCATTAATTCATTTTTCTTTTCAGATAATATTTTTTATTTTTAATGCTTATTTAATTTCGAGTTCTTTCTAAATTTCATAAGTTCTTAACTTTCAAGTCTAAAACCCCTTTCACAATGGCAAAGACACTTCCACAAAGTCTGCAGTTTTTTAATATTTTACAATAACCACAGATGGGAAACATTTCGTGTGTCAGTGTATGATAGAAGATGATCTACAGATCTACAGAAGCTAAGGCTAACAAAGACCCTAAGATCCACTCTAAGGCTAGCCCGAGAGAAAGGAAAGAGTAGGGGGTTAAGAGAAGAGAAGAAGGGGTTAAATAAGGAGCAACACCTATCATTCGTGGGTTAACATTCATTCAGAAAAAGAGGAAAAAGGTCTCACCATCATCATCCGCCGGCCACTGCCGACAAGTCAGAAAAATAGTCGGAGAAAATAGGAGAGGGGTGAAAGATGAAAAGAAGTAAAATAAGAACGCTTACAAACCATGCAAACACAGTCTTAACTCACTGTCATACCATGCAAACTACAAACATGCAAGTAGTGTGTGTTACAGACATGCAAGAAAGGAGGAAAAAAAAAAAGTAGGTACAGTTAAACAAAAAGTGGGTTAGTTTACGCTACGAGCTACATCTACGTTCGTGTTAGTCTAATTTTTTTATTTTTTTTTTATTTTTTAATAATTAATTGCTGGCATCACACGCTGGCATTCATCGTCAACAGACTCATCCTCGAGCACCACCACCAGAGCTCCTGTTGTTAACTTTCTTTTTTAATTTTAAACAACGTTAATATTTTTAAAATGTCTGTCAAGACGGTTCTTAAACACATTAACGCTGGTAGAATGAACGACTGACGCGGGGATTATTCCATTTATCAATTACTTTAAACGTAAAGAAGTTTTTAGCGATATTAGTAATGAAACGTCTGCCACGCAACTTGAATCCGTTATTGCGAGTATTACTATTATCGAAAGTGAACAATTTGTCAAAATTTACGTTATCGATGTTATTAACGATTTTGAAAACTTCCATAAGCTCCCCCCTTAATCTCCTAGTTTCGAGTGAATACAAGTCTAACACTTTAATCCTATCTTCATAAGGCTTGTTGCGCAATGACGGAATAAGTTTCGTGGCACGACGCTGAACCCTTTCTAACCTATCAATATCCTCACGCAAGTACGGGCACCAAAACTGAACGGCATATTCTAAATGAGGCCTGACTAGGGACTTGTAAAGGGGCAATATAATATCCTTCGATTTAAATTCGAAATTATGTGCTATGAAGCCTAACATCCTATTCGCTTTTGCGCAAGACTCCAGGCACTGGTTCCTAACCTTTAAATCCTTAGATACGCGTACGCCTAAATCTACTTCCTCGTCAACGCTCGCTAACTCCCTATCATCCATCGTGTACGCGTAATTATTGTTGCGAGAACCTATATGCAAAACTTTACATTTGTCTACGTTAAATTGCATCTGCCACTTATCTGTCCACTCCATAATCCTATTTACATCGTCTTGGAGCCTATTACTATCGTCCTCGTTAACAACCTTACCGCCTATTTTAGTATCGTCCGCGAATTTTGACGTTACTAGTCAATCCTACATCTATGTCGTTAATGTAAATTACGAATAGCAATGGGCCTAACACTGAACCCTGTGGGACACCGCTACCTACATCTAACCACCCCGATTCACTACCATTAACTATGACCCTCTGTCTCCTAGCACGAAGCCATTCTTCTAACCAGTTAGCTACCTGACCGCGTATACCGTGCGCTTTAACCTTCGCAATTAGTCTCCTATGCGGAACTGTATCGAACGCCTTTTTAAAATCTAAATAAATAACGTCAGCTGCCCTATGCCTATCGTATTCGCGTACTACTTCGTTATAAAATTCTAACAAATTAGTTAAACAAGACCTATGGCGTCGAAACCCGTGCTGACTACTATTAATCAAATCTCTACTTTCTAAGTGATCGATAATACGATCCCTAACTACGGATTCCAAAAGTTTATCGACAATTGACGTTAAGCTAATGGGCCTATAATTGCTAGCTACCGCGCGGTCGCCTTTTTTAAAAATAGGCGTGACGTTAGCTAATTTAAAGTCTTCAGGAATAATCCCCGTTTCGAGTGACTGATTAAAGATCTTCGTTAAGGGGCCTACGATAACTTCTTTCAAATGTCTGGGATAAAAAGCGTCAGGGCCTGGAGCCTTGCTAACTTTTAGCCTATCGATATAATGCGCAATCTCAGCCTCGTAAACAGTTATTTCATCTAAAATAGTCTCGCTACTAAATGGAACGATATCATCCACGTCGGGGACATTATTTACGTCTTCTACGGTAAAAACTGTCGCAAAAAAGTTATTGAAAATACCCGCCATCGCCTGAGCGTCAGAAGCCAAAGCGCCATTAACATCCACTAGAGGGCCTATGTTATTTTTTACCGGCTTACGATTATTAACGTATTCAAAAAACTTTTTTGGATTATGTTTACTATCCGCAGCTATAAGTATCTCTAAATTACGCTTGGCATTCCTAACTGATCTTTTAACCTGACGTCTAAGCTCGATATATCTATTAAAGTTAGCTACCTCTCCATTGCGCTTACTAAGTCTATACGCTCTATTACGCTCGTTTATAAACTCTCCTATTTCCCTACTCCACCACTTCGGCCTACCGCGATTTCTAGCGCGCTTGAGCCTACGAGGAATAAACTCCCTTTCAATATTCCTAAAACTTTCTTTAAACGCCACCCAACGCAGATTTGTGTCATTACCCATAAATAAGTTATCCCAGTCCACTACTCTCATCCTATCCGCGAAACTATCAAAATTAGCCCTACGAAAATCAGGGACTTCTATTACGTTACTATCCTGAGTGTTTTCTATCAATAACTTAAACCTAAGAATTTGATGATCGCTACATCCTAAACTCTCGCCGACTTCTAAACCTTCGACTATATTCTCGCCGTTCGTCATCACCAAATCTAAAATATTATCACCGCGCGTTGGTTCGGTAACTATCTGTCGTAAAAAGTTATCGTCCATAAACTCAACCAATCTCAAACCCTCTTCATTACCCGTAAAATTCTCGTAATTAACATTAGGGCAGTTAAAGTCTCCGACAATTATACTATTCCGATTGTCAATAAAATTACCAAGAAGTGAGTAAAATCTAGTATCTATATCGAGGGTTTGAACGGGAGGTCTATAAACAACGACAAAATTAAAACTAATACTACGCGCCCTAACTTCAACACATGATGATGATGATGCTGAAAAATTATGTGAAGCAAAAATCAGTGGTTTTACTGGCTCTGATAAAAAATGCACCAACCAGAGCATCAAATTTGAAAAGACATTTGCAGTGTTTCCACCCCAAAATTTTGGAAGTTGTCATTGAGAAAGATAGTAATAAAAACCTTCCAACTACTTCAAAGTTAACAAAAGATCAGAAATCTACTGAACGACAAGCACCACTTACAAGATTCTTTACTACAGACAAAGTTACCGTAACAATGACCACAGATGATGATGCTTCACGTGGTGGTGATGAAATGCCTCTTGTGTAATTATCATCATAGCAGATTTAGAATTAATATACCTTCGGAGTCGGAGTCGGATAGACAAAAAATTGAGGAGTCGGAGTCGGGTTTTTATGTGCCGACTCCACAGCCCTGATAATAACCAATATAAAAGCAACAGAAAAGGAAAGAAAAGAACAGTAACAACAGAAAGAAGCAAATTCGAAATTTTTAATTTTTATCAAAGCTATAAACTGGGAAGGTGTTGCATCCAGCATGGAGGTAATAGATTGGAAAATCATCTTCAAGGCCAAGACAACGGAAGGGATGTAATGACCTTAGAGGAGAAGACGCTGGAAATTGTGGAAAGGCCTGTCCCAAAAATGCAACAAAGAGGAAAGAGAAACAGGTTCGAGAGAGGTCATTGTTCCGAAAGAGAAAGAGTGTGACTGCAAAATTAAGTAACTACAAAAACATCAGAAAAATATTAAATGATAAACTGCAGAGCATAGATTGCGTCATACAGAACCTAATTAAGAAGCATACAGAAAAAGACGACGACGACGACGCGACAGAAGCGATAAAGGTTCATTCAAAGTACAGTACTTTTATAATTTTGCAAAAAGGAAGTCGAAAAACCACACGACTATGGGACCTTTGAAAATGAAGACTGCTTTATCTGATGATCTAACAGAAATATCTGAAATATTAAGAGCTCAGTATGAATCATCTTTCAGTATCCCAAAAACTGACAAACTGTTATGCGATAGAAACGCGTTCTTTGAAGAAGAACTACAAGGGGAAAAATATAACGGACTTCGACTTTACGACAGATGATATTACACAAGCTATGGGGAAACTAAAAGCACACTCAGCAGCAGGACCGGACAAATGGAATGTCACACTGATCAAAAACTGCAAGAATGCAATCGCTGAACCCCTATATTGGATAATTTAGGCCGGGTCGAAATTTTTTATTTCTTAGGTACATAGTGTGAGGTGGTTCAATCAATCATAGTAACATCCTGGTAAAATATTTTTGAATTTTTCAGAAAATTCGTAAAATTCGAGATAATTTGCGATTTACTTCGAATTTTTTTTTTTATTATTACAAAAGTTCGCTTATAAAACACCGTTATATTTATTTTTTAATGAAAACAAATTTTAAAAATACAAAAATGCATGAAAAAAAATTTAATACATAAATTTTTAGCTATTATTGGTAGAAATTTAGAAATTAAGAGACAAATTCAATGAAATTTTTGACCTAAAACGTTTTTTTTTATTCCTTCCATTGACCTTTCCACTCAAAAGTAGGCAGTTCTTTTCTAGACTCTAAAGTATTTCAAATAAATTTATGCCGATTAATATAACCAATTCTTTCCTAGCTAGATTTAGTTACCAAGTTCACACCGTGTTCAACGCTTTGGCTGTGACATGGAAAATCTAGTATTTCTAGAGGTTTAGTTCTAATCTGAAGCAATTGCTCATTGGTAAAATTACTTGACCAATAAAAGCTTCCCATTCTATAATAGGTATTTTATGTTCACACCTACAAAGTTTTCTATTCCTTATGCCTTTAGCATAACAGTGGCATGGAGGTATGTCAAACATCTCTTCATATTTCTTTAATTTTTTATAATATTTTTAATTTCTTTTTATCATAGGGCATTTAGTTAACTTATCAGCATCTTCTATAAGTCTAGTAACTCTAACATAAATTCCCTTTGTATCAATTGTTGGGAAAGAAAATTTTTGCCAAATTTCTTTTATATCTTGAACAACTACGTTATAGCAATCATTTTTACTTATTTTACCCCGTGCTTTAGATTCTTCCTCTCTAACAATAAAATGGAAGTGCCATACATCATCAGCTTTTGATGGCGTCATGGCAGATGAAAATTTTGCTAGATATCCGAAGGCTGCATTGTGGCTTCTTTTTCTAGTAGCCATAATTTAATTTAATAAGATTTTAACTATATTTTATTTATTACTGATATTTTAAAATTAAATAACGTATTTTAATACAAACTTTTAACATTCTAGGTACGTAAATAGGATCTGGAAAGAAAAAAAAAAGTAATGTAATATTAGGTCTTATATCCGGTGTTATGAGTCAGCACCGGATTTAAGACCCTACCCCTTACCCCCCGATCTCAAAAAAAGTTGGTGAGTGGTCTATTCTGATGTAATCCGAAAGCAAAAAAATTAATATTTAGGGTCGATTTTTACGATTTTCGATTTTAGGCCTATTTCCCATAGAAATTCATATGGAAAAAGTGAGTATCGGTAGGGAGGGGGGTAGCAAAGGTTCCACAGCCTTGATTTTTGGTGTGGATACTACCATTACAAAATGATCAACCTCACAATATGTACCTAAGCAAAATCTTGACCGTGACCCCTTTTCGACCCGGCCTATTGGATATGGAGACAATCACTAGACACTGAAGAAATATCGGGCATCCTGAAGAGAGCGAGCATAGTCCCAATATATAAAGGAGGAGATCGATCCGAGTCCAAAAACTATAGGCCGGTGTGTCGCTTACATCTCATGTCACTAAAATACTTGAAAGAATAGTTAGAGAGAAATGGTTAAAGTAAAAGTGGGGAAAAAAGTCAAGAAACTATGTAAATACTATGCGAAAGGAATTTACGGATATAAGAGAGGACAATATATTTACAAACACCCTCCCTTGTGCAACTACTACTACAATGATCATCACTGCAAATTCGGTGGAAAGTGCAAACTCTACCATCCGGACATTTGCGAAACCTAAGCGACATATGGAACCTGCCAGTACGGGAGAAAATGCTACTATCATCATCTCCCGACAAGTTCAAAGGACAACAGGAGGAATGAGAAAAAAAAATATGAACACAAATAGCAAACAATTTTTTCAACATCTCGGACACAATATGACTGTTAAGTCTTATGCAGCACATGCAACTGACAAAAGCTGGGAACCCTCGAACCGGACCGCTTCGTGGCAAGAAGCTACCAGAACAGGTAGGCGGGAATGGATCCATCTCGGAGGACCACAAGGCTACAAAACACGCGATACCATAGGACAACGAACTTAAAATGCACAAGGGGTAATGCAAAACAAAGAACAAACATTGCCCTGGCAAATATTCAAGGAATAAAACCAAACAATTCACTACACAAAGTTTCATGGACGAAACAGAGGCGGACATCGCTTGCCTCATAGAAACGCTTCTTAAAGATTGCCAAGGAAACTGCGAACACTGTATCGATAAGAAAGAATTGCATAGCGATGGATTCAACTTACTAAGAGCGGATAGAACAGCGAGACGTAAAGGTGGCTGTGCTATTTACGTACATGAGAGGCATATGACAGAGACGGTAATAAGTAAATCCAACAGCTTCGTGGAAACCCTTGCAGTAAAAATAGAGAAAGTAAACGTGGTACTAATAGTCATATAGACCTCCAAACTCTCCAACTTCTCATTACTTTACTATGCACACCTTCCAAAGTAACAGAAAGACTAATCTTACAAATCACCAACCCACACATTCCACTATCGCCTACTCAACATGGATTCAGACCTCACCACTCAACCACGACATTACTCACTAACCTCACGCAGCACATCATGGATGGCATCAACTCCAGACGACCAGCTCAACGTACACTATTAACAACAATAGACATTAGTAAAGCATTTGATGCTATCCCACGATTCCCTCTCATAAACAAAATACTCAACACAAACATGCACAATAACACCAAAAGGTGGCTGAGCAACTATCTTTCAGGAAGATACTCACATGTCACATTTAATGGCAAGTCATCCAAAAACAAGCTTTTTCCGAACGGGGTCCCTCAAGGCTCTGTTCTCTCACCAACACACTTCAACTTATACATGCATGACATTCCAACACCCATAGATAACAAGCTTACATTATCATCATATGCAGATGACATCACACTAACATCCACCCACAACAACATCGACACCGCTACAAATAACCTACAAACATACATAAACAGTATACAAGACTGGCTCACACACAATAGACTCAAAGTAGCGCCCACAAAATCAACCATCACCTTGCTTACAAGCAACACAAAAGAACACCAGGTAATTCCTCAGCTTACACTAAACAACATCAACATTCCACACACTCACAGGACCAAAATACTTGGTCACATACAACACATCATTATCTTTTGCAAACGACATTCAGGACATTAAAAACAAATGTACGTCAAGACTTAACACGCTTAGGGCACTAACAGGCACAAACTTTGGACATCAGCAGGAAACAACATCACTCATATACAAACAATATATTCGCTCAGTTATGGACTATGCTTGCCCATGCTGGGCACCCATTATCTCAAACACACACATAAACACCTTACAGACAATACAAAACAACGCACTTCGTATCATTACAGGATGCACTCAAACACCAATAATAGAACACCTGCACACAGAAACAAAAATGCTGAAAGTTAGGGAACATTTAGACATGAGGGGAACACAATTCATGGCAGCAGCGACAACTAACCCACAACACCCTTGCCACTACATGTACAATCATGCACCAAACACCTCGCACCATTAAGGTAACACCAGACACACATTATAACGAAATACTCCATTCCATACCACGCCCCCACAGACATCACACAGTACAGAAAAAACACACACACCTAACCCACAAAGCACTGACACGACTCGGTCCGAATGCGGTCCTAGGTGCGAAGCCGCCATCCATTAACAGGTCAGAGATCAGCCTGAGCAGATCGGATCGAGTTAACTTAGCACGATTCCGATGTGGACATCACCCCAACTTACGGACATATAAACACAGACTAGACGACGACGACAACGACAATTTTTCGGATGAAATTGATGACATTAGAACCCTAATAAAGTTCGTAAACTCTCCATCCTCTAAGTCTAACTAGGGGTCGCGTAAATATTATTGGGGGTCGCAGAAACATTTGAAAATATTATTTTTTTCATAAATATACAGTGTTAGTACCTATTGCTTTTATGACATTGAGTGAAGGGTCGCGAAAAAATTTGTCTGATCCAAAGGGGTCGCAAGTGAAAAAAGTTTGAGAAGCCCTGCTCTAATATAATACTCTGCAGCGATTTTAATCTCCCACTTATAAAATCCAAAAAGGTGGGTAGAAATATATTCATACAGCAAGATAACGCGGGCACATGAGGACCAGGAGCAAGCAAATATGCTGATGGCTCTGACAAACGAGTTTATGCTGACACAGGAGATGACAGAAAATACCAGAAAAAATAACTGCCTAGATCTGGTATTCACGAATAACAACGAACTTGATTGCTGGTATAAAAATAACCCCAACTATTATCTCAGACCACAACACAATCGAGTTATCAACAAATACGGCAACAACATTAAAAGACAATATACCTATGGAAGGAAGAAGCAAATTTGGGGCTTTTAACTCCCAAGACCATAAATTGGAAAGAAATCAGATCACACATGGCCCACATAGAGTGGAGAACAGTCCTAGAGAATAAAACAACGGAGGAAATGCTAACAACCTTGGAAGAACATGCGGAAAATTTTAGAAAAATATGCTCCGAAAGCAGAGCCAAAAGGAAAGCGGAACTGGATAGAGAGGCGAAAGAAGAATATTCTACGAGAGAGAGAGAGAGAGAGTAGCAGCGAAGTTACCTAATTGCGGAGATGATAATGCCATGAAAGTAATACAAGAAAAACTAGAGAGTATCGATAGGGAAATACAAACCCTGATTAAGGGCCATACAGAGAGGGAAGAGGAAAAGGTGGTAGAAGCAATAAAGGTAAATCCAAAATATTTCTACAGCTATGAAAAAGGGAAACAAAAACGCGGGCAACCATCGGGCCCTTAAGGAAAGGAAATAATGAACTAACAGACGATCTAAAAGAAATATCTAAAACATCGAGAACCCAGTATGAATCGGTCCTCAGTACCCAAAAAGTGACAAAGCGATACCTGACATAGGTGCATTCTTCGACGAGAAATTGCAAAAAGAATATATAACAGACTTTGATTTTACCCAAGAAAACGTAGCGAGAGCTATAGGACAAACGAACTCGCATTCAGCTGCGGATCTGGACAAATGGAACGCACTACTGATTAAAAACTAAAAATGAAATAGCTACACCCTTATACTGGACATGGAGATCCCTAGACACCGGGGAAATACTGAGCATCTTGAAAAGAGCAAACATTGTCCCTATATATAAAGGAGGGGATAGATCTCAAGCAAAGCACTATAGACCAGTGTCATTGACGTCCTACCTCACCAAAATATTTGAAAGAATAGTTAGAGAAAATCTATGATTTCTTGGAGACACTGGAAAGATTCAACGAAACTCAGCAACGATTCCGATCAGGAAGATCATGCCTATCACAACTTATAGAGCACTATAACAACATCCTAGATGCACTTGGAGGCAATGAAAACTATGATGTCATATACACGGATTTTGCTAAAGCTTTCGACAAATGCGACTATGGTACAGGGTGTCCCTAAAGTCTGGACACACAGGAAATATCACTAACTAACTATAACTAACTATATGTTTTTCCCCCACAGATTAAATGAGTTTGTCAAAAGAAGAAAGGATTGAGCTGGTACTTCTCAGTGGACGTGAAGGATGGTCATATCGATACTGGTCGCAAAACAATCCGCATTGGGTGGTCCATTCCAAAACAGCAAGGAGCCCAAAAGATTATGGTATGGTGTGGTTTGTGGAAAGCTCATGTGTTGGGGCCACTTTTCTTCAATGATCATGTAACTGGTGAGACATACCTCACCATGTTGAGAGACCAGTTAATGCCCAACTTGAAAGGCTAGGTGAAGGACTCCCTCAGTGGTTCCAACAGGATGGCGCCCCTGCTCATTACGCCACGATGGTAAGAGATTGGCTGAATGAAAATTTCTCTAACTGGATTGGAAGACGTGGTCTTGTGGAATGGTCTCCTCGCTCACCAGACCTTAGCCCCCTTGACTTCTTTTTCTGGGGTATGCTAAAGGAGAAGGTGTACTCAATGAAAATCACAGATATGAATCACCTGAGGGAACGCATCATGAATGAATGTGCTCAAATTGACGAAATGTGGAGTTACTGCATCGGGTTCATGTGAATCTCGCAAAGCGCATCGAACTTTGCATCACAAATGGTGGAAATCACATTGAAGATGTTATTTATTAATATTCCAATTAAATAAAATGTTGAAAAATTTATTTATTGAAAATATGCATTTTGCCTATGTGTCCAGACTTTAGGGACACCCTGTATAATAGCACATAAAATGAAAAATATGGGAATAACAGGCAAGGTGGGAAAATGGATCTACAACTTCCTCAGAGAACGTCTACAGGTCGTCAAAATTCAAGGTGTATCATCATCAGAATCAGAAGTACGTACCACAGTACCACAAGGTACAGTACTGGCCCCACTCCTGTTCATTATCATGCTAACAGACAGACAGTGGAGTAAACAGCAACAGTATAGTAACATCCTTTGCGGACGATACAAAGATCAGAAGAAAAATCAGCAATGGGTCATTCCATGACAAATCATGCAGTGATCAAAACCACACCCTCATAGATTTTGCTTAAATTTGGTTTATAGAATGGTCTATGCTAGTAAGTACCAAATTTCAAATATCAGCTCAATCGGAGTTATGGTTCAAAAGTTATGCTCACCCCCTTTTTTTGAGGAGGGACAAAAACTGGAAATTTTCAAACCACCATAACTCAGTCCCGAATTGACATAGAACAGTGATTTAAAGTGTGTATGAAAGGTAATTGCACACACAACAAATTAGCATAAGCAGAAAAAAAATGGTTAAAATTAACAGGAAAAAAGTTACACTTTATTCCATTTCAAGGGGTCCTGCCCCGACTAAATTACAGATTTAAAATTTTCATATATACAAAAAATGAGTTTCAACCTTATTCTATCAATATATGAAAAGAAATGTGTGTGTATTTGCATATAAAATAGGTATTACAGATTCCAAAATGGCTACTTTTACTTAAGACTAATTTTTACAAATTCATGTAAGCTGTTAGGTAATTAATACGTTGCAATTTACACATGGTGCAATAATTCTTAATGCTAATAAATTAATAATCTATACCTACCTAAGCTTATATATAGTTAATTTTCAACAGATTTTTATCCTAGTTTTGGTTCCAAACTCCCACTAAGTTCTTGAACTTGCTTTGGATTGAAGGAGTAAATAATCTTAACATCAGGCTTGATATTTGGTGTCATCATGATAGAAATCATATCACTTTGTTTTATCCAGCAAACATCCTCTTTCATCGGAAAATAATACTGAGTGGTAGATCCTGATGAGGTGAGGAAACTGATTTTATAATCACCATATTCTTCTGAAGTGTCTAAAATAATTCCAAACCAAACTTTATCATCATATTTACAGGCAACATACTGGCCAATTTGATACTCATCTTTTTCAACTAGTTGACTGTCTTTATCTGGTTCAGCCCCAGGACTTATTCTAAACAATTTACAATTATCAGAATCAGATGTCTGATAAGCTTGTATTAGGTTTTCTGACTCTGGTACAAACCTATGGAAACCCTGTGTACCTTTAACAGGTAAAGCTTCATTGAACCTACTAGAAAGATTGAATTTATCCGCATGAACCTCCTCCTTTGTAACATACAAACAAGTAATTAAATTAAAGTGTTCAGTGCAAAAATCATGGAAAGCTCTTGGTGTTAGAATATGACTAGTATCAGTACGTTGCAAACTAGCCTTTGCTACAACTCTTTTAATAGTTCTTCCAATACCATCACAAGCATTTTTCCCATGACTTGTGGCAAAGAAATTCCACTCAGCCTTCACACCCAAAATCCTGTTCATGATAGCATAGATTTCTAAAATTATATTTGTTTTTGTATTGGCCTCCACACCCATCAGAGAAATAAATTACTTTTTGCATGTTGGAGAATTTCTGTTTAATATCCTTCATTAAATATTGCTGAAAAGTGTGAACTGCTGATGTTGAGTGCTCAAGACAATCGCGCTAATACAGTAACTAGTATGAATTAATTCCTCATCCTTCATGTGATACACCACAAATGGATGGATGGTCACCTGGTCATTTGTCCAGTGAAAACTTTGTGGTTCATCTTGAGTGATGAATGAATAGTTTTCTGCAAAATCCCCTAGCACAAATATTTCATTAGTCATTACAGTGAAGATTCTGTTTCATAGTCTTCAAACACTGACACTGGCTTTTTGCAATGTAGTGGTGCCTAGTAAGAGAAAAAAATGTTTTCTGAAAAGTGTTCAATGTTCAATAAATTCATCTGGAGAAGCTATATGAGTTTCCAATGTTGATCTATCTGTATTAGTCCACTGAACATATTCGACAGAATCTCTTCTTGTCAAGGAAGGTATAGTATTTAAGAAATTAAATATGCCTATGCTACCAGGACATTCTCGACATCCATGTAACATGCATGTAGAAGAATTTATATCATAAACACTTCTTTCCATAAGTGTGTTATAGGCTAAGTTTTTCTCTGCAATTGCTGATACCATGAGTTTAGGATTCTGGTGGTGGGTGCAAACCAGGGGTGTGGAGTCGGAAGTGCATCGTTGGATGGAGTCGGAGTCATTGCAAATCCTTCAACTAAACCATAGCAGCCTAGGCCTAGCTCAATTTTATGAATAAAATAGATTTAACCTAATGTTTTAATACATAAATAATATATACAGGGTGTCCCATAAGTCTGGACCCATAGGGATTTATAATATATTTTTTTATTATGTTGCAGGTAAACCATGTCACTGACTAGAGAGGAGAGAGTTCGTTATTTTGCTGGTCGGGACCCGCAGTCACCGGGAAGTGGCCGAAGAATTCAACAATATGCATCCAGACCGCACACCAATCACACACAGATGTGTTGGCAAGTTGATAGCCAAATTTAAGGAAACTGGATCCGTAGCTGACAAGCCTCGCAGAGGACCTTCAAGGACTGTTACGGAAGACGAAACCAGTACCAATGTGTTGGCTAGCTTCGCTCAGTCCCAAGAAGTCACTTCGACGCATGTCCAGCGAAACTGGGATCTCCAAGAGCAGCATCCACCGCATCTTGAAACTTCATCACTGGCATCCATAAGTGAAGATGATCCTGATAGGCGAGTTCAGTTTTGCGAATGGGCAGAAGAACAATGCGTGAGTGATGAGACGTTCCTATCAAAGATTCTGTTCTCTGATGAAGCGAACTTTTATGTTTCTGGGGAAGTCAACCGTCAGAACACTCGATACTGGTCACCAACAAATCCTCATTGGTTTGATCCTTCCAAGGAACAAGGTGCCCAACGCCTCATGGTTTGGTGTGGGATATGGAAAGACAGAATCGTTGGTCCCTTCTTCTTTGACGTGACGGTAACCGGTGACACGTACACGTACCTCAAGATGTTGCAGGAGGAAGCATTTCCAAGCATGTTGAACCCAGCAGGCGACTACCCGGAGTGGTTTCAGCAGGATGGCGCCCCTCCGCATTACGCCACGACGGTTAGAAATTACCTTACCACACAGTTTCCAGAACACTGGATTGGACGACGAGGACATGTTGAGTTTCCACCAAGGAGCCCTGATCTTACTCCGCTGGATTTTTATTTGTGGGGCCACTTGAAAGCCAAAGTGTACGAGGTCAAAATGCAGAACATTTTCCACCTTAAAGCACGCATTGTGGAGGCGTGTCAAGAAATTTCTGCGACTGTGATTCAGAAAGTGCTGTCGCAGTGGAGATTGCGTCTTGAACTATGTGTGCGACACAACGGCGGACACTTTGAACAGATTATGTAATAAATTTTTGGACTATTTTGTAATTTTATTAATTTTGCCCTATGGGTCCAGACTTACGGGACACCCTGTATAATATATAAATATATATATAATATATAAATATAGTTGCTTATAATTAATAAGGATTATAATTAATTAACATAATTAATAATAAGGAAATTTAAAAATTTTGTACTAGCAACCCTAAATCTTTTTCAGATTTTTAGATTTCAATTTGATAAGTAATGATTGATCGTTCATCAAAGTTCACTGTGAAAGAAGCAATTGCTAAATACCCCAAAATAGTCCAAGATGCTTCTATGACTGTTACGGCCTTGCCACCTACTGAAATTAGTGTAGAACGCTTATTTTCAGCCCTTAAAATCATCCGCTCTGACTTAAGAGCATCAATGAAAGATGATTTAATGGAAGCGATCCTTTTTTAACCCTTTCATACCCAAATTAAGTCGAAAGTAGGCGGAATCAGTTGATACAAAAATCGTCCTTATAACCTTATAAATACGGTCTAAAATTGCTTCCAAAGTTAACGATGAAAATTTCACACACTGGGCATTAAAGGGTTAAGAACAAATTCAGTTTAGGTTAGTACATTTTGTTACGGATGTTTGTAATAATACAAAAACATCATTAATTTGCTAAACCAATAATAATCTTATTTTGTTTAAGCTTCAATCAGTTTGTATTTTGGGATTTATTGTAATTTTTTAATAGAGAAAAAAGGCCATTAAGGCATAGTTACAGCCTTGTTTATGAATCTCCATTGGCCCAATAAAGCTAATCGTAATCAATTTGGCCTTAACATTCCATCGGAGTCGGAGTCGGAGTCGTAATTTTACAAGTAAGATTTCTGTAGTCGGACTTGGAGTCGGCAAATTTTATCACGACTCCACAGCCCTGGTGCAAACACAAAGTGAATGGGTTCCTTTGCCTGCAGCAATTACACACCATTTAGGCCTCAGATTGGCAAAGGTAGAAAACCCTATGCTATTATCATTGTTTTCTTTATATTTTGAATATAACTTTTAAATTTCCTAGTAATAGACGTTTTTGCTTGTACTCTTTTTCACCATCTTTATTTCTTATGCTAACACAATCAGATTTCCCTGCACACAAACGACTGACTTCATCTTCGCAGAATTCCTTTTATTTCCGAGATTATATCTTCAGTTAGTTTTCTTCCTTTACTGTAGATAGGAATCTGTGGCATAATACCAAATGTATGTTTCAAATGTCTGGCTTTGTCAGCCATGTATCTGGTTGCACCAAACAAATCCATTGTCCTAGAAATAGGAAATGGTGAGAGTGTAAGTATCTGAAGCCTCCTTTTGTACGATGATGTTGATTTGAAGTCTTGTACAAGATCACTCATGAGGTTTTCGTACCTATAAAAAAAACATAACCCCAAATTACTGTACAATATTAAGGATGTAAGTACATGATTTATATTATTCAAGAATTAAGGAAGTACTGTACTGTACTTCATGAATTTGAACATATACCAGTATATTTAGTATATGGGATGATGTCACATTTTAGGAAATATAGTTAATGTCTACATATATATCCAAACATGACAACCTATAATACTGTACCTATATACAAGTATTTACATACATACATTAATAGTTCAAAGTCATCTCATTAATTATTTTTAGTTTCTTACCTCTCCAAATCTGCTTCTTTGAGATGCTGTTTACTCAGTGGCTCACCAACATCTTGAACTTCAGTGGCAAATGCAGTTTCCAACTTCCTCTTGAGGGAGGATGAAGCTTTTTTGTATTTTTGTGAAACTGCCTTTGATCTGCTTCCACTGCTCAGGGCATCTGAAAAATATTTGAAATACAATTAATTAATAAATATAAGTATGACATATCTTGGGGCAACAATTGAATTTGTGAACTGAAGTATATTTTTTTAGATAATTTCACACATATATGTATTAGGTATAAGACAACTATATCTGAATTAAATTTCAGCTGACAGTATAAAAATGCATTATCTGTCCACACATTAATAGCTAGTTACTTACGTAATTTCACTGGGGTAACGTGAAGTTGCTCCAAAGTTGCATTAAGATCTCCTCGTTGAATATCTTTATCGTTTCAGTACATTTTCTTGGAATTTTTTCTGGGGATATGTCAGGTGAAGTAGTCGTACTTTAAGTACTACTAGTTATTGATTCTGGCAGTCTGAATAATTCTTCAGGTTTTGCGTGTTTAATTAATTAATTTCAGACGATTTATACAAACTTCCGATTCATCACTGAAATTATATTTAGGGTCACTATTTTCAACAACAAGCTTTGGAAGTAGCCTCAAGTTTCGGAGAATAGGCTTTTTGTGCAGTTCAAAAGGGTTGCAACAGCGCTTGTTATAGCTTTTGTGTGTAGACATTTTCATCACACACTTTTACTTATTTAAAACACCGTGTGTATATGTACATAAATCTGTTCAAAATGAAAAAAAATAAAATATATTAAATGAGAACACTGTACAAAATAAAGATCTCTAGTTAGGCAATAGTTATCCTGGATAGGATTGCCACTTTTTTAATGTCCACATGGGATTTTTTGTTCAACCAATTTACCCAACAATCGAATGGGTGAAGATATTTTATGGCGGGTACTAGTGTTTTATGTTTAGTTCTTAGAATACTAGTTTAACACACATGTACTGTATTTACATTTTTAACAAGTACACCAATCTATATACCAGAAGTCAATGAGAATGTTGAAGAGTTTGTTAGAAATTATTGTCTCTTAAGTGAAAGTAGTCATTTTCAAATCTGTAAATACCTATTTTATATACAAATACACATATATTTCTTTTCATATATAGATAGAATAAGGTTGAAACTCATTTTTTGTATATATATATGAAAATTAAAAAAAAAAAAAGGCAGGACCCCCCTTCAAATGGAATAGTGTCGTAACTTTTTTCTGCTTATGCTAATTTACTGTGTGTGCAATTACCTTTCATACACACTTCAAATCACTGTTCTATGTCAGTTAGGGACTGAGTTATGGTGGTTTGAAAATCTCCAGTCAGATTGAATATGTCAAAGAAAAAGGGGTAACTATTGTACAGGGTGTCCATAAATGTTTACCCTGAAAACAGTATGCTCTCATGTTTTAATGACGAATCTTACATCCGTTTTCTTTTTACAGGTGATTTTGTACACGCATAGAGTTTCTGTGCTGGTGTTTCGTTTACCGCATTCGCCGCTAGGAGCGCTGTAGAGCTGTTCAGTTAAGATGGTGTCTGTGACAGAGAAGGCACAATGTGTTGTGTGGCTTGCAGAAACAATCTCCTGTCAGTGTTCAGCGAAGGTTCAGAACAAAGTATGGAAAGAATCCACCTGATGTGAAGTTAATTAAGTCGTGGATGAAAAAATTCTTGGAAACGTGGAAAAGGGAAAGAGCAGTGGTAGACCATCAGTTTCGGATGGGACGGTAGAAAACATTCAAACTACTTTGACACGGTCACCAAGGAAATCAGTGATGCAAGCTTCATGCCAACTAAAGATACCGTCTACGGTGCACAAGGTGTTACACAAACGTTTGAAGTTACGCGCCTACAAGGTAAATGTTGGAAAATTACCTATGTATCAAAACTTTGTATGTTTATCTACTTATGATTAAAACTGTGTTTGAATACGAGTGTTTATTTAAAAGTTATAGCATGCTTTAATCAGGGTAATCATTTATGGACACCCTGTATATATTTTCAGTCAAAAACCAAAACTTGAACCTAAACTGGCAGAAACGAACATGCTAAATGCCTTAAAAAGTGGACGCTCGATTCTCTCTCTCTCTCTCTGTGTGTGCGCGCGCGCGCCCATTATCAAGGCTATAAATCCAAAACCAAAGAAAAAGGGCACTGGCTACCATTCCCATACTATTATTTGGCATCGGACACTACAGTATCTGTATTATGTATGCGACTGTGCACTATGCAAATTGTGCTATTTGACTAAAAGGGGTGTTGCCACATTGGGGGTCTGTCAAGCGAGAGAAAGCTGAGGATTTGCTCTGCAAAAGGTCGCCCTTATGACCACTTTAAAGACTAAATGAAAAAGTTGAGAGAAGCGAAGGTCAGTAGAAAAGGACGGGACCTATTTCGAGGTGATAGGGCAATAATGGGTAAGGTTATATTAGGGAACTCACCTGAGGAACCCCTTCAATATGTCTGAAGCTGAACTCCAAGATTTTGGAGAAGTATTATCACAAATACGAATCTACAAATCGCAGGCAATAAATTCCTAAACCTTCGATCACACTTCAAACATTGTTCTTTGTTGACAAACTGCTGACAAAAAGCGCGGTGGCAGTTATTGTTCGCGCCCTCCCTTCCTACCATTTCTTCCTCTTCCATGACACGTAGTTCCGTCCATACGACTGTAAAGCAGGTTCACTGTAAAATAATGTTAATCGTTTGTGCTTAATCATTTTTAAGATATTAATTGATTAATAGATACAGGCGAACTATCCCTCGCTTAGAAGGACTGGAAAGAAACTCAAAGATGGCCATCGCATTAACAGTGTTAAATGTTGAGGAAGTAAATTTGATAAATATGAAATTCGAATGTCAACAATACCCATCATTCAGAACTATCTCAATATGCCACTTTCAGGTTCTTCAACTTTTGGTCTCGACTGACAGACATGGGGTCAATTACTGGGTTTCCAGTACTATTACTATTGATTTCTTCTATTACTATTACTTTAATTTTCACCTATTACTATTACTTTTGTATGTGGGGTACTTCACTCATTTGTAAAGAATTTTAATGTCTATTTAAATGCAATTAGAAGCAGTGTGTTAACAAACAAACACACACTATTTCAGACTCAACAGGTACAAACATTGTACAAGAGGTCCATAGAAAATTGAGAGATAGTTGTCTGGAGCACTGACTAAGTTCGCCAGTGAATCAGTGTGTATAATGAACATACAAATACAATGATCCAGCCATGAGGTGGTGTGCTAACTATCACTAACATAAGTAAAGCTATCACCAGGAAGACTACACATGGATGAAAGGGTCAAGTTATTATCTTCACAGAAGACTTATCATTAAGCACATTAGCATTAAAGTCACCAATAATAGCTACACATGTCGTATCCAACTCATCAATAATACTGCTGACTAATGTAAAATTCTAAGGAATAAATAATCTTTAGGAGAATATTCTCCGAACCGAGAATTTTCGAGAATTTTCTTTTTTAGAACATCTGAGGGGTTTTTCAACTATTCCGATACAGCTTAACTTCAGTTCCTGTCAAAATGGAGAAATTCTAAGTCAGAAGTGAATGATAGGATGAGTGAAGAAATAAATAAATTAACTAATGCAAAAAATTTATTGAATCATTGTATAAAGACACTATTTCAATTCAAAGTACAGCATTTACCAGGGATGGCAGTGATTAAATCAAAATGATTTAATGATTTTATGAAAAAATCATGTTTTTTTTATTTATTTATTTGATTTTTTCAAAATTATATATAGAAATAAAATCTATCACACAGAACATTTTAGAAAGAAAAAATATCCCTTGTAATGAAGTATTCAATTTAAGTTTTTCAGTATAATAGCTAATAAGGAGCTAATAAATAAAAAAAAAAAATTATTTATTTGATTTTTTTCAAAATATATAAAATTAATAAAATATATCATACAAAACAGTTTAGAAACAAAAAATATCTTGTAATGAAGTGTTCAATTTCAGTTTTTCAGCATCAGCATAACAAGCTTTTTTATGAAAAAAGTTTTTTTTTTATTTGATTTTTTCAAACTATATAGAAATTAATTATTGGTTACCCTGGTATTTACTCTGATTCTGACAAAATTATTTCTGATTCTGACTCCTCAATCATTGCCTCATCGTCATCATCGGCTTCTTTGTCTACTTCTTCCTCTTCCTCTTCCTCCTCCTCCTTTTCCTTGATCTTTGCATTCTTTCATATACTTCTCTGGAACATGAGACTTTTCTGGGCTATCCCCATGTGTTAAAAGTTTTAGATTGTGAGAAATGTAGGTTAACTTGCCCGCTCTTTCTATGGTTAATTTGTTCCTTTTTGCCGTGCGAACAGTACTATAAGTACTTCAGTTGTGGCAGTGGTTGGTGGCATACTTAAGATGTTGATCGCTACTTTGCCTAGCTTCAATCCGTAGCAGATACCCTTCCACCATGTCAGTGCATCTACTGGATGGGCTGATTTAATTACATACGGTTTGCTATAAAACCCTTCGTTTGCTCGGTACTCAGCAAGCTCTGAAACAACTTCAACTGAATGTTCAGTACCATACATTCTGTTTGATAGGTTATCTATGAATTCTATCCCTTTGATTTGCTCATCCCTACTCACACTTACCATTGAATTTTGGGTCGAGAATATTTGCAGCATAGTGAATATCTTTTAGAGCCATATGTTTCCCCTTTGCCAAACTTTCCATAACATCCTGTTCTTCCTTTTTACTAAGTGGGCTGTCAGGTAGTTATTTTGAAAAATGATCGTTTAGCTCTTTGAAACATTCAGCTACTTTCCTTATTTTTGGCTTGTCAGAGTCAAGCATTGTTATCCATTTAACAACAGGGCTGATTAATTCCTGCAATTTCTGAACCCGCAACCAATATACATCTTCATCCAGGACTGCGTTTCTAGTACATTTGCTCATTTTGTTCTCAAGTTCTCTTGTACAGCAAGGCGCTTTAGGAAACTTTTTGATTTCAACAAGCTTTCAAAACAGCACAAAATGGAACCCCATCTGGTTATCACTGGCAATTTAAGAGCACAAGTTACTTTTTTTTCTTTTTGAAGTGCGGTGAAATGTGTCCATAATACTTGAGAATTGTTAACTTCTTTCACGATAACTTTGCAAGTAGCCACAGTTTCATCAACAGTTTTCAATTTAGTGGTCACCAACTATTAAATGTAGTGTGAGAGCGGTACAAGTATACACAGCAATGTGATTGTATTTTTCTTGAATGATCGATAAGGCTTTCACCATTGATGCTGCATTATCAGTTACAATGACTCCAGGGGCGTACCTAAAGTATTTGGCACTCGGGGCGGATCCTTCCTTTGGCACCCCCCATAAATAATTTTAAAATTTAAACAAAAAAATATATGTTTGCAAGTAGATTTTTAAACAGTACAGTACTGTCATAAGCAAATTGGAAATAAGAAAAATGCAGGACATGAAAAATTTAGTGAACAGGTAATACTGCATTTTATTTTATACAAAAAACACAGGAAATCCAGTCTCAACACTCAGCCTATTCTTCAAAGGTAAATAGAGAGGATTCACAGTCTCTACTTTTGAGCCTTAATTTCTGCAAATTGATCAATGACCATCAAAATTCACCTTCTTTGCATTGAAAGTAAAGCCAGATTTGTCAATCTTGTCTGACTCATGGTAGAGCGAAAGAAATTTTTTATCAATTTCAATTTGGAAAAATTTGTTTCACATGAAGCAATAGAGAGAGAGACAGTCAAAAAGAATCTCAAACATAGTGACAAGCTTGGCAAAGATTCACAAAAATCCCATTTCACAATAAACTCCAGAAACTGCAATGCTGTCCATTTCTCTGCCTCTTCAACGCTGATTTTGGCAGCTTCCAAATGCCTCCGAAGTCATCCAATTTCCACACTTCATCAGAAATCACTGAAAATCTGAGTCAAATTTGGAATATACTTCCGAAGTTGTTGTTCTGTTGCAACAACCAAAGTGTTTGGCTGAATAACAGTGAAGATTGACAGAATTTGATTCATTGCCTTAGAACGAATCTCCAATTCTTGATGAAAGCAATCAAGATATTCAAACATAGCCCTTTACTTCCTCTGGCAATGTGAGACCAGCATCCTTTGCCATCTCTCCTGGCATCCTTTTTCGGAGCTTTACTCTCCCTCTTCTCTCCATCAAAATGTCCATTTCCTCACACTTTGTAGTTGCATAATGAATGGCCCTCTCCACAATGCATTTAACGGTATTATAACATCACGACGATACATTTATAAACACTTAAACATCACTATGATACCACATTGTCAAAAATTACTGGACACTGGTATAAGTACCATGATATTGTTATAAACACCAGCACTTTATGCTTTATCATAATTATTTAATGAAACATACCTCATGTATGTGGAGTCACAGTGTCAAGTGAACAAGACTTGGAATGTCAGTTGCAGCCAGCTGGCTATGCTCAACAAACTGATGACTAAAAACGTCAACAAACGTTCGCCTTTCGATGTAATTTTTATTAAATATTTAATTTTTCGTTTGTAAATTTTGTATTGCCAATACAAATAAAAATTTATTTTATAGTGGAAATTAACATTAAGCTGTTGTAATAGTTTGAACACTTTTAAATTTTTTTTCTTACTTTGGCGAATTTTTCATTTGGTTTGAAAACTTGTACTGGTATTTCAACTCTCCCAATGGCACCCCCCTCCTGGCTGTCACCCGGGGCGGACCGCCCCCCTCGCACCCCTCTTAGTACGCCACTGAATGACTCCAAACTTTTCGATATCTACTTCACTCATTATTTCTTCAATTTTCGATGCCATGTACTCAGCTTTTGTCGTCATAAGGTTTATAAAAGACTGGCTGGGGTGTAGTTAATACGAAATTAATGATCGATTCATTCCTTTGGTTACTCCATGCATCAGTCTGGAGAGCAAGCACAGGAGCTTCTGCAATTCTGGTTTTCACTTCAGCTTCCACACGTTTGTATTCGGCATCCAAAAGTTTGGTGGAAAGTGTGAATCGAGATGGTATCTTGTAGGATGGTCTTTTTTTTTTCATGAAATTAACCCAGTCTGAATTTTCAACCAGTGAGAGGCGATCCCAAAGAAAATATTGCTCGTGCCAGGAGTTCATTTAATTCCTGAGTTTCAATTTTATTCATTGAATCAAAATATCTACTAATGGAGTGAGGAAACTTCCCTGAACTTGATTTGGACTTAGATGGAGGCGTCACATTACTCATACTAAATGTTTTCAACGTACTACGACTACTGTCAAGGCACTCGATATTCTGCGTGGATGTTGATAGTGGTGATCTGCTTCTGCTTCTATACTGCTGCTCAGTGGATTTCGCAACGGTTTCCTTAATGTACGGAGGGCTTTTTGCACAATTCACTGTTTTTTCATCCTTGTACAGCATTTTTCGTATATTCGGCCTTGCAGTATTTGCATTCGTACAACTCTACCTTTCACCGTTTTTGGCATGAAGCAATCCCAAACTTCACTCTTGGGCTTCATTTTCTTCATCATATTAGTTAGAAATCACTAGAAATAAAAAACCACATTTAACCCTCTATGGACAGAATTTTCTGTACGGTTAAGATATAAATGCGTGTATATGAAAGGTCAGAAATTTGTAACAGTTGTCCATATAGGGTTAAGAAACGCAATAATCGCATAAAATCACTGATAAATAGAGAAAAAACTCCCATTTAAAAATACACAAATATGAAAAGAAAATTACTGATAATTACGAAAAAAACCTCAAGACAATTATCATAATCACAATCACAAGAATATCACATGTAGATACTTGCTCTATTTGCTGTATGTTGTAAAATAGGGTACTATATTTTTGTTGTAAATAACCAAATAATATTAAAAAAATATTAATATTCAATCTTAACTGTATAAATTTAAAAACAAATTTGAAATAATTTTGAATGATTTAAGTTGATCAAGCAGTTATAAATAATGCTAAGCTTAAGAAAACCAGTTTAATAACACTTTCAATTTGATGAGTAAGGGCAAAAATGGCGGTAAAAATGCATTTTATTATGTGCACTACCTTTTTTATACATAAATGCATTTTTCTGGTAGTTTTGAGCTGTTCTGTTCAAATCTGGAATCCATTTTATGGGAAAATTAAGAAAAATCAAGGCTGTGAGACCTTCGTTACCCCCCCCCCCCCTACCGATACTCACTTTTTTCCATATGAATTTGTACGAGAAATAGGCAAAAAAATCGACCCTAAATATTAGTTTTTTTGCTTTCGGATGGCCAAAATCGGGTTCCCGGCACGAATTACATCAGAAGAGACCATTCACCAACTTTCTTTGAGATCGGGGGGGGGGGGGGGGGGGGGGGGGGGGGGGGGGGGGGGTTAAAATCCAGTGCTGACTCATAGCACTGGATTTAAGACCTAATATTACATTACTTTTTTTTTTCTTTCCAGATTCCTATTTAGGTACCTAGAATGTTAAAAGTTTGTATTAAAATAAGTTATTTAATTTTAAAATATCAGTAATAAATAAAATATAGTTAAAATCTTATTAAATTAAATTATGGCTACTAGAAAAAGAAGCCACAATGCAGCCTTCGGATATCCAGCATTGGATCCAGAATTGGTTATACTGTATTAATCGGCATAAATTTATTTTAAATACTTTAGAGTCTAGAAAAGAACTGCCTACTTTTGAGTGGAAAGGTCAATGGAAGGAATAAAAAAAAACATTAGTTTTAGGTCAAAAATTTTATTGAATTTCTCTCTCTTAATTTCTAAATTCCTACCAATAATAGCTAAAAATTTATGTATTAAATTTTTTTTTTCATGCATTTCTGTATTTTTAAATTTTTTTTTCATTAAAAAAATATAGTGTTTTATAAGCGAACTTTTGTAATAAAAAAAAATTTCGAAGTAAATCGCAAATTATCTCGAATTTTACTAATTTTCTGAAAAAACTGAAATCGGTAGGGGGGGGTAGGGGTCCTCAGGATTCAAAAATATTTTACCAGGGTGTTACTATGATTGATTGAACCACCTCCAGTGCTGGGCAGTATTTAAATACATTTGTGTATTTAGAACTGTATTTATAAATACATTGTTTTTCATGTATTTAAATATAGTATTTAAATACTCAAAATATAAAAATGTAAATACTTTTACTGGTTTAATACACGTTCTGTACTAGCACAGTACGACGCGTCGACAGTATAGTACAGCATGGTTCATGTTTCAACGTGTTAGTTCAATCAGTTGTGTGCCACTCTTAGTCGAAAGCGGTTGATTTCTTTATCGTGCGCGTGTCATGGCTTCAACAAGCAAATCCGGTGAATCAAACAGTGATATATCCGCAGATAACAATTTAGTGCACCCTCTGTTTGATGGAAAATACTTTAAAATTAAATCTAAAGACGGTAATAAGGTAAAGTGCACCTGCTTGCTGTGTAAACACGAAGTCTCTGCTGCAAGCAATGCTACAACGAATCTGTACACTCATCTGAAGGTTTTTTTTTTTTAGACATCAAAAAATATCTTGAAATTGACCGAATAATCATACAAAATGGCTCTGCCTTAAGTGGGCCTGTGTAACTAACTCGTTGCAATCAATCCAATTTGCGATGGAAAATTCATTGATGAAAAAGCTTTTAAAATAGTCTGATCTATCGAGTGGTGTATTTATTTCGAAATTCACCGTGTCCCCTAAAGTAGAAATTTATAAAAAATTGATATCAATTATTGATCATTATTCATTAGGTAATTCATGTTTATTTTTTTCACAGCGTGTCCACCCTGGCATGATTCAAACTGTGCAAAAGTATGTAGCAACGAAACAAGAGAGAAAAGCAAGTCTTGATGGAAGTGACCCATCTTCATCGAGTAACGCCAGTAAGCAACAGAAAACGATCACTATCGAAGAAAGTTTTGCGGCTAATCCTAAGAAAGTAAAACAAGTGGATGTCGATAAAAGGATTGCTGAATTCATAGTTCAGGGCATTCCTCCTCTTGCTACCATTGAGCAACCAGCTTTTGTGAAACTTGTCACAAGTAAGTAATTAATACAGTAATTTATACTGAATTATCAGTTATTGATAGAATGATAGTTACTATAAAATATCCTATTAATGCTTCAACATTTTAGCGACCTTATATTCATTCTTTTTTAATGGTATAATTTTTATTTTCAGCTCTGAATCCAACTGTGAATGTTATTTCACGGCGGAAACTATCCCGAAACCTGCTTGACGATGAGAAACGCTTGAAGACGCTGTTAAGGAACAAGATAGAAAATCTGTCCCACATATGTCTTACAGCGGACATATGGTCTACGCGTCACCGCAGTTTTCTGGGTGTAACTGTTCATTGGGTTAGTGTGTATACTAGTGTAAAATATTTATTTTGAAGTAAAGTTAATGGAAGACAATTAAAGAAAACAATCGACAATAATAAGGCGATATAGCTATATCGTTTTATGATGTGTATACAATATGGCTATAATTTAATATATAGATATATATTTATAATCATTTACATTTTTTTTTTTTTTTTACCTCATAACTATTTTTCAAAATATTTTTTACAGATTGATGAAGCTATCTTTGAACGACACAGTGGGGCACTGGCTTGCTGTCGATTTAGAGATGAGCACAGTTATATTAAAATTGCGGATCAGATGGAAGATATCATGAATGACTAACATTCCAATAGACAAGGTTGTGAGCACCGTTACAGATAACGGCTCCAACTTTATCAAAGCATTTAAGGAATTTGGCATCAAGGCTGTCGAGTCCAAACAAGTTGATATCGACGATGACGAATCCCAATATGATTCAGACAATGAGGTTGAAAATGATCTGCAAATGGAAGACGGTTTGTTGGATGAAGATGAAGACGGCTCTGATCCCAGTTTTAGCCTGTCCAAACATGTACGTTGCGCATCGCATACGCTAAGTTTGGTGGCCACTACCGATGCTAAACAGGCTCTAAAGACTTCTTCATTTTCAACCATCAACCACTCGGCGATGGGAAAATGTTCCGCGCTCTGGAATAAGAGTGGACGACCGAAATCAGCTGAAAACATTAAAAATGTATTGAACTGCACCTTGCGTCTACCTTGTCCAACACGGTGGAACTCACTGTACGACTCCCTCACCGTGTTACTGAAGCACAAAGCGAAGCTCCACGAACTAATGACTGCTCTAGAGCTACCAACATTCAAGACGCATAAAATTGAATTTCTCCAAGAGTATGTTGCTGTGCTGGCACCAGTTGCCACGGCGATTGATCGCCTCCAAGGTGATAAAAACAGTTTCTACGGAGAGCTGCTGCCTACTCTACTATCCGTAGAAAATAAACTGAGTCAACTGGAATCCAAGCCCCTGAAGCATTGCCGTCCACTGATCAACGCCATTCTTCAGGGGTTCCAAAAGAGATATAAAAATTCTCTCTCCTTAGCTAATGAACGCCAAGTCACCGACGCCATCATTGCAACAGCCACGCACCCATACTTCAAACTGCGTTGGGTAGACATAAACAAGTCTTGGAACTCCGAAACTCAACGAGGAGTGGTAAAAAGCATTTTAATCCGTGCCGCCACTACTGTCGACCAAGACCCGCAAGCAGATGACAATACATTTAGTGGTGCATCGGATGGCGAGGAGTACTTTGGCTTCGCCCACAACTCTTCGTCTTCGAGGTCCTCTATTGCACCATCTGCAGACATGAATGTATTGGTATTTCTACAAGATTCCAATCGGACCATCAACAGTTTGGGAAAACATCCTCTAATAAAAAGACTGTTCCTCCGCTATAACACGACATTACCATCTTCGGCACCGGTAGAGCGAATATTCTCATTCGCGGGAATCACTTTCTCCCAAAAGAAACTCTTTCAGACAAAACTTTTGAAAGATTGGTTTTGATCCGCAGCAACCGTGAAATAAGAGAGAATTCGTAAGGTGCCTTATGTTTATGTTTAGGTCTTATGTTTACATTTATGTCTCATCTACTCATTAATTGTTACTCATTTTGGAATGATATAATGAGTATAATATGTCGCTGGTTGAACATCGTAAGTTCTAAGTTCTTTTGTTTTGTTCTAAAAAGGGAAATATACAGGGTGGGCCGTAAGTTTCCATACATAGGAAAAATTAAACGTTTGTTTTTATGTTTCAGATACCCTAAGAATATGCGTTTGACGTAAGATCTTGTTTACTGATGAAGCAAATTTTTACGTCAATGGAGAGGTTAATCGGCAAAACATACGTTATTGGAGTAATGCTAACCCTAACTGGCTGAGTCCGACGAAGATGCAAGGTGCCGGTAAAGTGATGGTGTGGGCCGGGATATGGGGTGACAGAATTATTGGACCAATTTTTGTCAGTGGAAATCTTAATGCCGAAAGGTATCTTAACATGTTGCAAGAAGAGATTTTCCCATCCCTGCTAAACGAGGAAGGTAACTTCCAGTTTACTTCCAGCAAGATGGAGCTCCACCTCATTATGGTCTTCACGTGCGTCGGTATTTGGATCAGCAGCAGTTTCCGGATGCTTGGATTGGTCGGCGTGGTCCTGTGGAGTGGCCTCCCAGATCCCCAGATCTCACCCCCCTTGATTTCTATCTTTGGGGGCACTTGAAGGCCATGGTGTATCAGGAAAAGATACGAGACATAAATCATCTAAAGGAACGTATCACCAACGCCATTACAAGCATAACGTCAACTGTGCTAATGCGTGTTCATCAACAGTGGGGAACACGTATTGAAATGTGTTTTCAAAACAATGGCAACCATGTAGAGCATATTATATAAATAAAAATGGTTGTCCATAAAAAAATGTTTATTTTTCCTATGTATGGAAACTTACGGCCCACCCTGTATAATCGGAAATTAGATTGTACTATTTCTTTATCCTTTATCAAGCATTTTATATTGTTGTTACTCATGAATTAGTGAATGCATATGTTAAAATTTGTATGTATTTAAAATGTATTTAAATACAATTGATGTATTTGTATTTAGTATCTAAATACCTGTAAAATGTATTTAGTATTTAAATACATTTCTCCCATGTATTTAGTATTTAAATACATTCAAAGTATTTATTGCCCAGCTCTGAGTCCACCTCACACTATGTACCTAAGAAATAAAAATTTTTGACCCGGCCTAGCGTATAATCCCAGAAAAGATGTGGAATTGGGTGTAGTATCAACTCCAGATACGTTACATTAACCTAACCTAATCTAAATAAACCTAACCTAAGGTAATGTAACCTAACCAAATGGAAAGTAACATTGAAAGAGTATGTATTCGATACCAAATGAGAACAGAACACACTAAAAACTACCAGGATCGATATCTTTTCTGGGATTATACGGCTCCTTTCTTTATATATATATATATATATACCCCGCAAGGGGGTTCTAAGCTCGTGCTCTTGAGTGCTCGTTTGTACGTGCTTGTTCCTGGAGGTTTCACGTGCGCCCTCCCGGCCCTAGCACCCAAGGATGATGGGGCTCGACCCTGCAGTCCTTGGTCTTTTTCCACTTCGACTGTCCCCTCCACCCTTTCTTTTTCCTCTGTCTTTCCTCTCACTTTTTCTTTGTTTTTCCGCTGAGATATGCCCTTTAAATAGAGGCGAATCGGTTCTTCCTGAACTAAAAAAAAAAAAAAAAAAAAAAATATATATATATATATATATAGGGCGTCCCAAAAAAATGTATACACACTTTAACAGCTGATAGCTCAATTGATGTTTCTTTCTTTCCAAGTTAAACCCATTAGAATTAATAATGGCAGTCAGACTAAGCTTTGAACAAAGGAAATTCATTCTAAAATGCTACTGGAAGTGTGAAAACGCAGTTGAAGTGCAAAGACAGTTTAGGAGGGAGTTTCAAACAGATCCACCAACGCGACTTACCATCACTCGAATTAGAGATAAGTTTGAAGCCGATGGAACTGTTCAGAATGTCCACAAGAAGCGTTCCGGAAGACCACGGACATCGACAAGCCCCACAAAGCAAGAAAGAGTACTGGAAACGTATCACCAAAGTCCAAGAAAATCTGTGCGGCAAGCGAGTCGTGAGGTAGGAATTTCAGAATCGTCTGTCCAACGCATTTTGAAGCGCTGTCAATGGAAAAGTTACATTCCAAGATTAGTCCATGCTATTAATGAAGATGATGATCCGGACCGAAGAGTGGAGTATTGCGAGTGGTATTGCACGATGTGGATGTGGATTGGACGAAGGGGTTCGTAGAATACCCTCCGCGTTCACCAGACCTCACACCACTAGACTTTTTTTATGGGGATACTTAAAAGACAAAGTCTACGCTATAAAACCTGCAACAGTCGCTGAATTGAGAGCAGCCATTGAACGAGAATGCACACAAATACCAAACGAAATGTTTCGTGATGTTTGCGATTCCATTGCTTCGCGTTATCAGCAGTGCCTGGACCAGAACGGACGTCAGTTTGAAAACAGGCGTTGACAAAACAATTAAATAATGTCTGTAGATTCTATTACATTTTGAAAATGAAATGTATTTTAATAAACACTGCCTTTATAATTATTTAAAGTGTGTATACATTTTTTTGGGACGCCCTGTGTGTGTGTGTATATATATATATATATATATATATATATATATATATATATATATCCCCGCAAGGGGGTTCTAAGCTCGTGCTCTTGAGTGTTCTTTGTGCTCGTTTGTACGTGCTTGTTCCTGGAGGTTCCATGTGCGCCCTCCCGGCCCTAGCACCCAAGGATGATGGGGCTCGACCCTGCAGTCATTGTCATCCTTGGTCTTTTTCCACTTCGACTGTCCCCTCCACCCTTTCTTTTTCCTCTGTCTTTCCTCTCACTTTTTCTTTGTTTTTCCGCCGAGATATGCCCTTTTAAATAGAGGCGAATCGGTTCTTCCCGAACTTAAAAAAAATATATATATAATATATATATATGGTATTTTTAGACTGGAAAAAATAAATCTCTTAATTTTCCCATAAAATGGACACCAGATTTGAACAGAACACCTCAAATACTACCAGAAAAGTAGAATTTACACAGGGAATCAAAATGCAGACACAAAACATTATCAATAAGAACACAATGATCAATAAAAATTTCAATGGTGTAATCATCATTATTTGTCATTATATAAATTACATCTTCATAATAACATTCACAGCCTACACACGCCGTAGCTTAATATCACAAAAGCCTTAGCTTCTGCAGATCTGTAGATGTTTTAGACACCAATTTATTATGATGTTCACATGCAAAATTATTAAAAATTGAACCAAAATCACTGAAAATAAAATCGTGCATAACTTTGTTAATACAAAATTTCCCATCACGAAATTTTGTATGGTGTTTATAACTAAATATTATGTGAATGTTAGTGACAGTGAATTTCTTGAGAGTGCGTGCACATAATAAAATGCATATTATCCAAAATAGCCAAAAAAGAAATACTTCAAAAAGAACTACCTACCATAAAAAACTCAAGACAATTATCACAATCACAATTCACAAGGAAATCACATGTAGATACTTGCTCTTGCCATCCTTTATATACTATTTTCTCCCAATTCCAGAGTATTCTAGAATGTTCTGGAGTCGTCTAGAATATTCTCTCACATTCTAGAAAGTTCCATAAGGTTCTGAAATATTCTAGAATTCTCTAAAAAGCTGCAAAACAATCTAAAATGTTTTAAAACTAAGAAAAACGAAAATTCTCAAATATTCTCAGCAAATAATATTTTGGAGAATATTCTCGCCTTACATCACTACTGCTGACCTGCATCAATTTAATGAGGTAATCATCATTATGAACTGCCTGAAAAGGCATATAGATACACAGAATTACAAATTTTTTATTGTCTACACAAATTTCTATTCCAGTTAGCCAATTCAAACCAAGTTTTAATTCACTAATATATTTCCCATACCCCAACCTCCATAGAATAGCTACCCCACCAGGTCTTGTTTCCATAGCCATGTTTCCTGCAGACAGAGAATATCAGCATCCTCTAACAGCTTATCAATTATGATCCGCCTGTGTTTGCGGTTACTGCCTAAGCTTAGGCCTCTCCATTTATGAGAGATTACCTTGAATGTTGTAATTAGGAAGATGCAGCAGTTCTACCAGTCATTTCTACATGTTGAATTCCACTTATACCAGGCACAGCAGTTACAGCATTAGACTCAGTTTTCCTCCACAGTACGACGCATGATGTCTCATAATTACCCTCTCCAGCATTTGCGAGAGGGGCTGCAGGTGTTTTTCTTCCCTTTTTCTCATAGAACCGCTGTACATATACCCATTCCAGCCATACTGCTGAATTCATAAATACCACTGAATCATCATAGACTGCTGTAACTTGAAAGGAACTGTACATAGTCCATCTGGAGTCAATTTTCCTACATGTAACCTGAAGGTTCACTTTATCTTCCACAAATGCCTGCCATAAGATCAGGTTGACATCTCGAGACTAAAATGTTTGCGGTCTTCGTTGGTACAGCCATCATACAATCTGTTTTGGCAGCCCCTATGATACCCAGCCATTCTCTGCCAGCCTTTGTCACAGGCTGACTCCCTCTAGCCAGTGCATGAGTGGGACCAGACCCCCTTGAGGGACCACCACCATTAGCTACTGCAGTGGTTGCAGTTCTCGGAGGGGTCGCTCGCTTCCGGCCCCTCCTTAGCACCATTGTCCAAGATGCCTCCTCATCATGACCCCCAACTGCATTCCCAGCATCCCAATTCACCAAGGCCCCTTAGAGTGTACCCTGTGTGAGATGGTATTGAGCTGGCGATGTAGCAGTGTCTGGATTCAGGGATCCAGGATAAAGACTGACAGGCAGAGGGCTCTGCACTCACGGATCCAGGATAAAGACTGACAGGCAGAGGGCTCTGCACTCACGGATCCAGGATAAAGACTGACAGGCAGAGGGCTCTGCACTCACGGATCCAGGATAAAGACTGACAGGCAGAGGGCTCTGCACTCACGGATCCAGGATAAAGACTGACAGGCAGAGGGCTCTGCACTCACGGATCCAGGATAAAGACTGACAGGCAGAGGGCTCTGCACTCACGGATCCAGGATGAGGCTGACAGGCAGAGGGCTCTGCACTCACGGATCCAGGATGAGGCTGACAGGCAGAGGGCTCTGCACTCTCAGATCCAGGATGAGGCTGACAAGCAGAGGGCTCTGCACTCACAGATCCAGGATGAGGCTGACAAGCAGAGGGCTCTGCACTCACGGATCCAGGATGAGGCTGACAAGCAGAGGGCTCTGCACTCATGGATCCAGGATGAGGCTGACAAGCAGAGGGCTCTGCACTCATGGATCCAGGATGAGGCTGACAAGCAGAGGGCTCTGCACTCATGGATCCAGGATGAGGCTGACAAGCAGCCAAATAACAAATATTTGTTTCAACTAAATCATTACAATTTCAGAGACTGTAGGTCTTGATAAATTTTACTTTATTGAAGGAAAAATTTGCCGCAATATTAGTTCACATACATGCTTATTTCAGTTTAGAGTAGATTTAGTTCATTTTTCAGTTCTTTGTTCAAACAATATGTCCATTGCCACTGTAATTACTTTGCCTTCTATTACTAATACAGCCAAAAAATTATGATTATTACTTGAAAAATCCTGTAATAGTCTATTACTATTACCCCATCCATGTCTGTCGACTGTACATTTAGGTATAAAATGGAAGAAAAGTGAAGTAGATGTCATACTTAGAGAAGTCTTCTCGTTTTCAATGTTAACATTCTACTATTACTGTTACGCTACTCATTTGGTGATCTATTTCTCCGAGAGAGTATAACATGCCTCAGAAAGGTACTTCCCAATTTTGTTTTGGCTCATGCCAGTCAATTTTATTCAATCATATAAAGGACCCATTCACATTAAAGGATGAACTAAACCAACTTTGAACACTATCCATTCCTCCTCAACCAAAACCATCAATGTCATTGTCTAAACCAGTGCTTCTCAACCTTTTCCCAGCATCATTCATCCTAAACATTTTTTTTTTCAAAAACTCCCTCACCCAACTTCCAATACATTGGAAAAAGTAATCTGTTTAATTTTCAGTGCTCATTATTACGGTTTATTTTTACTTATCACACTACAAGATGAAAATAATTTACTCTGCAAGAAGAAAATATGCAATGCTTTTAATATCTAATATTCAACAATTGCTTCAACATCATAAAGTGTACATTCTTCTTTCACAATTTTCATTCACCCTTATTCTGATCTCATTCATCCAGTTGAGAAGCACTGGTCTAAACAATAATAAATATATCAGCATAAATTTACATCTAAACTAAAACCAACAAAAGCTACTAATAATAATAATGATTCTTTTAAGAAAATTCTACACTTGCCTTCATAAATGAACACTCGCAACCTGCCAAGTTGAAAGTTCATGAGTATGAGTAGTCTTGCTATTCAGTGGCTGAAGTCTTCCTCCTTTAAACCTCCATCTTCTTCTAAGGAGGACGTCACCTGATGAACACTAATCCTTTTCAGACTACTGTACTATAAACCGTAATCTTGAGCCCGTAAAAATATAAACTATTATAAGGAGGACCATACAGCAACTTTATCTATTCAGTAGGTCTGAAAGTGAATGTCCCATACACAACAGAATGGAAGAAAACTTAATGAATATACTAATAACTACTTGCCTACAGAACCAGACCTACAGCTAAACGTGGAACCCAGACCACAAGCCATCAAGGAAGTAAAATTACAAATTCCTTACCCAGACTCGATCTCATAACTTTCCAATCAGCAGCCTAGTATATTAAGCACCAGGCAAAGTATGGGCTAATGAACTTGAATTGTATCTTTGTTGAATAGCCACAGCAAAAACTTTAAACATGAAATATTATGCATGGAGTGGGTAGCTACAGTGCTTATGCTTGGAATCCTATAAAAGGGACCAACAGACAGTAAAACATTCTAAAAAACACGTTTTTTTTTTTCCATCATTAAAGATTATTATCCATAAGGCATAATTGCTAACCACAAGAGAACTAAACTTAGCAAAATTTATGCAAGAATACATGGGAGAATTACTTCACTGGTACAAATTAAGGCAAAAGACCCTCCATTCCTAGGCTATGTCATGGCCAATGTTGTTACACTGCTTCCAGTTGATCAGCAGTTATGGTACATTGGATCTGGAGAGTTGTTGGATGGGAGACTATCCTCTGCATGGACCCAGATTATGTAGCAACCCATGGTTCAGATCCCACATAAAGGTCATATGGCCTTTGATGTTGGGAAGGTTAAACAACCCTATTAAACAACAACTCCCCATTCCTACTAGCACTACTTCCATTAAATGCTCACTATTATCCACTGCTGGAGAGAAAAAATTCTAATCACTGAAAATTTACACAAGTGAAATTTCCTCCTGAATTTGGGTAATCTTTAAGGACAGTATATTTTCAAGATGAGTGAGATTTCATGGTTTTATTGCTATATGAAGATGTGATCTTGTGTATTAGTGGAAGGATAAAGCAAAATCACCAATGTCTCATAAAAATAACTTCTAATCTCTCTCCCTCTCAAAAGTCTAGTTCCATTCCTCACAACGATGCTGAATCAGGGCTGTCACTATTTCACCTTCAAGCAAACATTCATTTCTACTTCAAAGGTTACCTGGGCCATCAGGTCTCCCAGACATCCTCAATCATCTTTGGATTATGAACAAAAATCAGTTACCACGAATGAACTCTCCACAGAAAACTGAAAATTAAATATCTCAATTAGTTTTTAGTTTTAAACTGAAAATATATCACTCTCAACAACAGAAAGTGAGGCAACTTCAGATGAATTAAGGTCAGTACAATCTTTCTGTACTTTTGTCATTAATCAAAAGTACAGAATTCTACTAAGAATTCTATTAAGAATTCTATTAAGAATTCTATTAAGAATTCTATTAAGAATTCTATTAAGAATTCTATTAAGAATTCTATTAAGAATTCTATTAAGAATTCTATTAGTCTTTTCAAAATTTTTCATTACAGTGACAGATTCTTCAAAGTAAACTGAAGTTACAGCTTTAATTCAATCACACTGTTACAAAAATCATGATTACAGCATTTATACTTTAAACACCTACACTTTAGAATTTAAATAGTTTACAAGAGTAAAAATTAGTATGCAACTCTCACAAAATGGTGCTATAAAAAGTCTGTAATGAAACAATCACATGAATGAAACAGTGTATTTGACATTTAAGAACTTTTAACGAATATCATCATTGCTTTCACCGTTTTGACCCATGATTCCTGATGAAGGTTAATAGTGTAGTTCACAGTAATCAGATTTTATCAGGGGCAGGAAAGTATGCCATAACAATCCTAAGCATACTGTAATAAGCTATATTAAAGTACTTATTGATATGCAGTTAATAAATGTCTGTACTTAAATTAATTGTACATTGTACTGTGTACACAATACCATATGCAATAGTAATTACTGTACTTAGCATTTTACTATTAGCAAAATACAAATTTGTTTTAGTAGTATGAGATAACTGAAGTACATATCTTCAACAGTAACAGTTAATATGATCCCAAGATATGTCAAAAGAAAGTTTTTACATTTGATCACTTTTAGGCTTATATTTTAATAAAATTACCTTTGAGTAACATTAAAAAAAAGAAAGTTTATTTTTTGTGCAATCTCAAACTATTATGCCACATTCATACCAACACAGTTATTCACCCATTTACTAATTACATCCTTTAATCTTTTATGTGCAGTCTTCCTGTACTTTTCACATTTACTATTAAACACTACTTTTGCATTCATTACTCATTCCTTCCATTTGACCATACATCATGCCAACACAAACTTTCCTCTATTGTTATGAGTGCTTTACACGCTGGATTTAAGAATCATATGAAACTCTCATGCCAAACAGACAAAATAATTTTGCATTCACACATCAGTGTTGGTAGTTAATAGATCCTCAAGTAAATCTCTTGCTGCACCTACACTCAAGCACTTTCTTCCTACCAAATGATGCCCGACTTGTTTGCCTTGCTTCATTCTACTTTCATCTTCTGATGTACTTTTTACCTCTTTCACAAGTCAAACATCTCAAATATTTTACTTCTTTCACAACCTCTAAATTTTCTCCACTCATGACATTATTATATGCTAACTCACCTCTCTGAACAACAAGAACCTTACTGTTATTTACCTTCATTTTTACCAATGTCCTTTCACATATACAAAAATTGTCACTGCTCTCCATGATTCATTCTCCGATACACCCAAAAGCACCGTGGCACAGCATACACTATCTGCCACTCAGTCTCTTTCAAATTCAGGTTCATTCCTCTCTCTAACATTCTTTTTTTCATCTCCCATTACTCCACCTACATACATACACACAGGCTTGAAGTTGCCATGGCAACATCACACAGCCCTATCATACTCCCATATACAGTGGACCCCCGATTTGAGTACGTAATCCGTTCCAGCATGGCGTACTCAATTCGAAATGTACTCAAATCGAACTTAATAACCTATGGGAATTAATTAATTCGTTCCAAAACCCAAAAATTTCACCCCACCCCTACTTTTTCTATAGAAATTGGCCTACAAAATTTAGTAATTGTATTAAAAATAAACAATAGAATACAAAATACATACCGTACAATATAGACAAAATAGAATAATCCTGTAGGAGTCTTGCTTGATGTGCTGGAAGTTCCAGAATGAGGAATGGAGGGGAGGAATTATTGCTTGGAGGGAGAGTCTCCTTCCATGATGATGTCTGGTAACTCATCAGGGCTAGGCGTTCTTAGGCCCACAGCCAATGACATGGAAGAGGTAGAGGGTTGGGGACTTGAGGGCTTGAAATAAGCACCAATTTTCTGTTGCTTCTGCCTGTTTGCTATGAATGACTTAAAGTAGCTCATGACCTTGTCCTCAAACAAGCTGGCTGGCATACTCAAGTCGAGTCAATAGGAGCCTATGGACGAGCGTACTCAAATTGGGGGTCCACTGTATATATAAAAACTGGTGTAATTCTTACACAACCACTACTACCTGCATAAAAATTAGTCATATGCCAGATATTCAGTAACTACCCTATCCAGTATCTGGCACATTTTTCAGGTAGGTCTACCTGGTTTCTGACGAGATAACTGGATAACATACACCTGCACAAACAAAGGATCATAAAAAAGTAATAACTAATCATGAGAACATAGCATTTGTTGAATGGCTATTTATTTAGTCTTGACTGAGAGCCCAAATTTTTGGTTTCACTATACTGACATATTTTATAATATATATATATATATATATATATATATATATATATTCCTGTAAATTTACCAAATAATATAGGTACAGTAGGTCCTAAATATTGGCTTCCTAAACATTCACATAATCATTATAAAAATCTTAAATCTTTAGTAGTACTGTATTCTAGGGGCTATCTATTAATTGCAAAGTCCATTTTTAAAATTTAAAACCTAAGTACTGGTAATCAAACCTGAGAAGTTTGAAATTTTTCATAATTAAAAGCAGGGTTGTGGAGTCAGTCCAAAATTTTCCGACTCCGACTCCACACATTGTCAAAAATTCGACTCCGACTCCACACATTGTAAAAAATCTAAAAATCCGACTCCGACTCCTCTAGTGTTTCACTCTATAATTATCATAATAATAAGACATTTCATCACCACCACACTAAGTGTGAAATTTTATATTTTATATTTAAATAAATATTAATTGTATATTCTGAAAATGTAAAAAAAAAATATTAAAAACACTTAATCTAGGGGCTATCAATGAATAAGGTTTATTGACCAAAAAAACTAAATAACCTAAATGTTAGTATTTAGGATTTAGAAATTAAGGGTGACACAGGACAGAAATTGGAGTCGGAGTCGGAAGTTTTTTACTGACTCCGACTCCGCCCTGAAACGTGCGACTCCACGACTCCGACTCCACAACCCTGATTAAAAGTACAAGTAGCATCTCACAATTAGCTGGTGCCATAATGATTATTACACTGCCCAACACCAATTTTGCTGATTTAATTCTAACACCTGTTTTTAGGTAACTTTGGTGTGCTGATTTAAAAAATCACCTTAGTTTTTGCCTATCACATCAGGTTTTCGAGCAATCAAATACGGATATTTTGGAGATATCACATTTTGGCAGGGTTATGCCTAATTTTTTTTATTGAGAAGTGATGTGTTTATAATCTATCATGTGTGAAAATAAAAGTGTGAAAATGAAGTGCGCGGATACTTATTGAATTACCCTCGTGTGTGTGTGTGTATACAGGGGGCTGCAAAAGTAGGTATACAGTAAGGATTATACCAGTATTATAATAGTGGTGCTAGGATTCATTTAATACTAGAATTCATTTAATTCATTAAAATCATTATTACTATTTTTAATATTTTTATTTTCGTAATTTTTTCTATAATACATCTATTATTTGCAGGTAAAGTGGAAATTTAACGATGGCTGGTAATTTAATGGACGAGGAGCGCAAATGGATTTTGAAACAGTACTGGAAGACAGAGAATAGTGAACGTGTGCGAGAGCAGTGGCGAGAAACATTTGCATCGCCTCCACCAACGAGGCTCACGATTTACCGGATACGTGACAAATTTGAGCGGATGGGGTCTATCCACAACTCGCCGAAGAGTGGTCGACCAGTCACCGTGACAATGCCAGAGAATGCAATGCAGGTCACCCTGGCATTTACCCAGAGCCCTCAGAAATCGAAAAACAGGGCGTCATCTGAATTGGGTATTGAACGCAGATCATTGGGTCGTTTGATGCACCGTGTAGGACTGAAAATGTACATGCCACGATTGATACATGGTTTATTAGAGGATGACTCGGATCGGCGTTTACAATTTTGCGAAGCCATCCTGAACGAGGAACGAGAGGGTGACAGCATTCTGCGCAAATTCGTGTGGTCCGATGAAGCAAACTTTAAGCTATCGGGTGCCATTAATCGGCACAATTGTGTGTACTACGCAACTGAAAACCCTAAAGTCACGATTGAGCAACAGCTCAATCAACCTGGGGTGACAGTGTGGGCTGGCCTGTCCTGCAAAGGTGTCGTTGGACCTATCATTCTGCACAGGACTGTCGATCAACACGTGTATCTGAACATGCTGACGGATACAATCATACCACAGGTGCGCGAACAACAGCAGCAGGACGACTTCTACTTTCAGCAGGATGGGGCGCCACCGCACTTCGCACTCACTGTGCGTGCGCTACTTGACGAAGAATTTCCCAACAGGTGGATTGGACGTCGGGAGCCGTTGACTGGCCACCACGTTCGCCGGATCTCACCCCTATGGACTTCTTTTTCTGGGGATGTGTAAAAGACATGGTTTTCGCACGCAAGCCACGTTCTGTTGATGCCATGATTCAGTTCATACGGGAGGCTTGCCAGGAAATTGATGCTGATAAAGACCTTTGTGCCAGTGTGCATGGGTGTCCACACTCGACTAGTGGAGTGTGTGAATGCCGGGGGCAAACAGTTTGAACATTTGAGGGATTAATATGTTTATTATTGATATGCTTGTATAATCAATAAAATATGTTTTGTGCGCACGTTTTGTTTTTCATTATTGTATACCTACTTTTGCAGCCCCCTGTATATATATATATGGTGTGGAATAAGTCAGTTGACCAAGAATAATGGAATCATCTTGTAAAGAATAATACTTATCACTTACTACAGAAATTATTCAGTGTCCTCCATCATGTTCAAACGTTGCATCTTTGAATCACTGAACAACAAATAGGGGAGCACAGTTCTTTGTTGTTATTCAATGTCTCAAACTCTTGCCATATCAAAGTCATTGCGTGATCAAAGTCCCGAGGTTTCTGGCTGTTGACTATCTTTGATTATACCCTACATTCACTAATCACTGTGATGTGATTATTCAATGTGTGGTATAATTAAAGATAGAGTGGATCACTTGAAGATCTGTCACCCCAGCTTTTTTTAGTTAGCTTTATAAGGCTAACTAACAAAAATATCATGACCTAACCTAACCAATTGTCAAGGGCATACAGTTGACCTAATAATTGGTTAGGTTAGGTCATGATATTTTCATTAGTTAGCCTTATAAAGCTAACTAAAAAAAGCTGGGATGACAGATCTTCAGGTGATCCATTAGAGTTTATGGCCAGAAACCTCGGGACTTCAATCACACAAAGACTTTGATACACCAAGAGTTTGAGACGTTGAATAATAAAGAACTGTGCTTCCCTATTTGTTGTTCAGTGGTTCAAAGATGCAACATATGTATTGAACATAAGAGGACACTTTGAATAATTTCTGTAGTAAATGATAAATATTATTCTTCACAAGGTGATTCCATTATTCTCAGTAAACCAGCTTATGCCGCACTATGTATATTCAATTTGTTCTACATAATTTAGGACAGTCACATTATTAGTTACAATTTAGGACTGTAAAAGTGAGGATATCCCAAATTTTAAATTTATCTAAATAGCCTTTTTAATATGACCAAATTTAGTACAACTGTATGGCATTGGCCAGAGTATCAACTAGTAAAACTGTATTGCACTTCTCAAAGGCACTTAAATTTTTAATTTTTATTAATTTCTTGGTAATGTCATGTTTTACGTTTAATTAAAAAAAATCATCTATCGAAGCATCTATTGTTTTAATGACCTAATGAAATAATTTTGGCAACCCTTGTGTTATGAAAAGAATTTGATAATTTAGTTAGGTCAACTGAATATCCAGTTCGGTTAATTGAATGCCCAGTTAGGTCAACTGTATGCCCTTGATGATTGGTTAGGTTGTCATGATATTTTTGTTTAAACTAATGAATATACAGTGGAGTTCCGAAGTTCGTGATTAAGTGGGACTGCCAAAATCATCTCGAACTTCGAAATCACGAACATCGGAATCCATTTTCCATTAATTTTTGCTAATGCATTCCAGAGCTTAGAAAAATTGATACCAATCTAAGAAAAACAAAAATATTACAATTATGTACAGTACTACTAAACTAACAGAGAATAAAAAATAAGAGAATAAAAACTCACCATGTATTAATTTTGAAGTTACAGTAATACAGTAGTTAATGGTTGAAGTGGGTTACTGAGAAGTTGAGGCTTTGGATGATGACACTGTAGAGGTGGATGGTGATTGGCTGGCTGGTTTAAAGAACTTGTCTATTGTGGTTTGCTTTGCCACACATTCGAGTTCTTTCATTTTCGTCTCATAGGGAAGAGCGCTTGATAGGATTCCATTGTAAACTTTAAAAGCTCTGTCTTGCAGTGGATCTTTATCAGTGATCTTCTTAATGAGGTCTATGTAATAAAAATTGTTTAAGATCATTCCTGGTAAGATCTTTTGGCTCATCTTCAGTTGTTTGGTTAGGGTCCGAATCTTCTGAAACGGCTTCCTCATCAAAGTTTAAAATGTCATCTTCAGTCATAACTTCACCGTGTGAATCTAAAAGGTCATCTATCATGTCAGAGGAAAGTTCAAAGCCAAGGTTACCTCCAACTTTTACAATTTCTGCATTTAATTTCTCTGGAGAGAGAGATCATTAGGAAAGCCTTCAAAATTTGGAACTGGGCAATTTGGCCATAAGTTATTCCATGCTGCCCACAGTGACTTTTCACTAACTTTCTCCCAAGCTGCAGCAATGTTTGTCACAGCATTTTTTACATTGTACAGTCGCCAAAATTGAGAAAGTGTAGGAATGTTTTCCCCTTCACCATCTGTCACACAGAAGCATTCCTTAAATGTGAGTTTGTGATAATATCTTTTAAAGTTCACAATAACCTGCTGATCCATAGGTTGAAGTATCGGTGTAGTGTTTGCGGGCAGAAACGTGACTGTTATGAAGTCACTTTGGGAACCTAACAAAGGTGAGTGTACTGGTGCGTTGTCTATAAGCAGCAGCGCTTTTTTAGCCAGGTTTTTCTTTTTTAAGTAGGCCTCCACAGCTGGTTGAAAATAGGAAATGAACCAATCATCAAAAATATCCCTTGTAATCCAGGCTTTATGACTGCTTTTCTAAATGACAGGCAAACAAGATTTTACAACATTCTTGAATGCCCTAGGATTTTCTGAATGATAGACTATGAGCAGCCTCATTTTGAAATCCCCAGATGCGTTTGATCCAACCAACAAAGTTAATCAATCCTTGGAAGCTTTATGACCAGGCAACTTGGCTTCTGCTTGGGTAATTAAGTTGTTTTAGGCATTCATTTCCAGAATAAACCTGTCTCATCAAAATTAAAAACTTGTTCAGGCTTGTAGTCACTTACAATTTCATCAAATTCTGCTTTATACTTTTCTGCACTTTCTACATCCGCTGAAGCTGCTTCGCCGTGCCTCACTACACATTTGATTCCAGTTCTATTCAAAAATCTATTGAACCAGCCTTTACTAGCAGTGAATTCAAGCTGACATTCTCGATCTTGTTCTTTCAACTTTTGAAAGAAAACTAGAGCCTTCTCTCTTATGAGAGCGGAAGAAATAGAATCACCCACTTTTTCCTTTTCACGCACCCATGTCACGAGATGTTTTTCCATTTTTATAAGATCATCATCATGAATTTTTAAACTTTTAACTGATCCTGATGTAGCTTTAGCTGCTTGTTTATATTTTTCTTTGCCTTTCAAAATTGAGTCCACAGTCGACCATGATAAACAAAACATGTTTGATATTTCACTAGTTTTTAAACTTTTCTCACATTCAGAAATAATCTTTAGTTTAGTCTCCAAATCAGTGACATTTTTAGTTCTTTTATTACTAGATTGACTAACACTATCTACTTTACATTTTGGAGCCATTTTGACTAAACACACTAGACCAAAATCTAGGTTATTTTTTCAAAATGATATCTGAAAAATACAGGATAAAATTAAAGCAGATTAAATCAAACTAAATATGTTGCTAATAAACAATAATAATAATACAGAAAATCAAAATCACGAATATGCAGATTTTTGGTCAAAAATCACAAACTTTGAAATTTTTTGTATAAAAAAGGGTGATCACGACTATGCGGAATCACAAAGTTTGAGTCTCTCAAACTTCGGAACCCCACTGTATCATGACTTAACCTAACCAATCATCAAGAGCGTATAGTTGACTTACCTGGCATTCAAATGGTTAAGTCAACAACTTGCCCAAAAATTACTAAATTTAAACAACTGCAAACTGATTTACCCTCTTTGATATTTGTTTTGTTTTTCTGCTTCAATGAAGGATTTTGTTAATTTTTTGAGTTTATAAACATAAAAAACAACATTACCCATTTCTTAACCTAAAAGCACCTAAAGTATGGCTAAAAGTTATTATATAGCCAAATAATATATTTGGGGAAGGACCCTGTCACATCCAGTTACAACAATAACATATCCTGAATCCTCATTAAAAATTACCCAGGGAAAGTAGCATCTCATGTTGTGCAGATTGATTTAATTTTAATTTCATAATAAGGCTGGCATTTTTATTTGGGTAAGTCTTTGTTAAGTTTATTTTGGCTACTTTAGCAGTGCTTCATTTGGTTTCTGGCTACTGTTTCTTTGCATCTTTCGATTTGTACCCTCCAAAATAAGGTTTGTAAACGAGTAATAGGTTAGGTTAGGTTAGGTTTTAATAATAATAAACACTACAATACATTTTTCTAGTTGTATTTGATGTGCTTTATTCAAATCTGACCTTCATTTCTTGAGCAAATGAACACAACTTATGAAAACTTGATTGTTTCATAACTTCATTTTGGTTCATTTGCACAAAAAAAGAAGTTTCAGATTTGAACAAAGCACATTAAATACTACCACAAAAATGTATTGTGGTGTTTGAACTACGCCAGGTCCTTTGCCGAATAATTACCCAAAATAGTACCATATCATAGTATGTACCATACTGTAGAATAATATGGTAACAAGGTAAAATTTTTATAATGGGCACACTAGGAGCCCTTCAGCCCATCTGGGTGTCTCCACTGTTAATATAAACAAACCATAAATGCAGTTACATGCAAAATTAAGATCTAATTGATCTCTGCTAATTGCAGATTGTCACACATCTACTAGCTGTACATTAACTTCCACAAGATCCAAAGTTTTGAAGTTAATGTACAGCTAGTAGATGTGTGACAATCTGCAATTAGCAGAGATCAATTGGATCTTTGTTTTGCATGTAACTGTATTCAGGTTGTAGCTATGTAAATATATGGCTATATAGCCACATGTCTACAACCTGAATAATATAATACAAGCTCTATAATTAAGACAAAAAGAGTACAGTAGGTGGGACTGTAAAGACTGTATAGAGTATTTGAATGTATACCCATTCAGGGTCTCCCATTTAAAGGTGTCTATGAGGCAAGTGAACATAATGAGTCTTTCATACATCACAGTGCTATGGGGGGCACCACTCAGCAGATAAATTTCTTTAAATGGGGGGTATAAAGACAGAGTATCCCCTAACCCAAGATGCTGCCTCCCTACATCCCATCACTCTGTGTGGGTGACAAGATTTACTCAAATAAAAAATAAACTACATGTATATGTAGGAAGGGTTCACAAACCTCTTCTTCACACCATTACCAGTTCCAGCAAAATGTCATTACCAAATACCTCTTTCAGTCATTAATTTATCTAGTTTATTCTTAAAAGTCTCCAAAGTATAGGAATTCACAACTTATTTATCTAAGCTATTCCAGAATTTTACTATTCTGTTGAAAAACTATCTTGTACTAACTGTGATTTACATCTCTGCTGAAAAAGCTTACGGCTATGGCCTCTTGTCCTATCATTGTGATCCTTTGTAAAAAGAGTGGAAGTCTATATTATCTAACTCATTTATTATTTTATATACAGTACTTCTATCATATCACCTTGTAAACTTCGCTTTAGGGAAAACATGTTTAGGTGCTCCAATCTCTCTCTGTAACTAAGGTGTCTAAGGCATGGTATCATCCTTGTGGCTCTCTTTTGTACTTTTTCTAGTAAGTCTGTCTTGATCTAAATAAGGACTACTGAACTGAATGCCATACTCAAGAATAGGCCTCACATATGAAGTGTAGAGCCTACTTATAATTTCTGGCAATTTATATTCTATATGTTTCTGCATTAAGTTCAATCTCACATTAGCCTTATTTCTAATTTCAATACAATGAGTTGTAGGTTTAAGATCATGATTCACAATGACATCCAAATATATATCCTTTTTTTTCTTTATTTATCCAACTTCCATTCATGTTATATTCAAATTCTGGATTGTCATGACCAACATGCATAACTTTACACTTTTCCACATTAAATTTCATCTCCCATTTATCTGCCCAAGCAACTACTTTATGAATGTCCTTTTGCAGTTTCATGGCACTTGTTAAATACCTTACATTTTGTCCCAATATTGTATCATCTGCAAATATAGAGGTTTTACTATTTAGACCCCTTTCCAAGTCATTAATATAAATAATAAAAAGTAGAGGTCCAAGTACTGACCCCTGTGGGACTCCACTCAGAACAGGGCTCCATGTAGACCTAATCCCATTTAACTGGACTCTCTGTTCTCTAAGCCATTCTTCAATTCAATTTGCTACTGTCCCTTTTATTCCATGAGCTCTAACTTTAACAAGCAACCATTTGTTTATATGATTGGCTTCATAAACATTTTTAGTAGATAAGAATCATTTAGGCTAGTAGTCAAACACTGTTGCCAGATTATTATTATTATTTTTACTCAATATTCCAGTTAATATTCTTTAGATTTCTTGATTTTTTCCATTTCCTAAGAATCAGGAAAATTCTTTAAAAGTGGAAACACTGACCAAGATGTAATCCATCCTCACTGTAATACTCCCTCCTTCCATTAAAATTATCCGACAAATCTATGAACTGAACCCCTTCACTACATAGCATCCTAATTGTCATTTAAGGCTATAATTCTACTTGTGAACTCCATGCTTACCCAAACCCTTGGTAAAATACCCACTACATAACACTTGCTCTGCCTATTTTTTAAAGTTTCTATAAATTCTCTGTACCTTTGTTTAACTTAAATCTACCATCTTTATTCTTTCTTGTTAAATCATTTATACCTACATGAATTATAATACTACCCCAGTTTTCAGGCAACTTCTTCACTACCTCATTGACTTTGGAAATATTACCCCCTGGGATACATATTCTTCTTTATCCATCTTAAGAACTGAATTTAAACGAGGATCCTTTTGAAATAAAGTTTTTTGAGTGACTTTAGCTGGTGAGGGGTTCCAGCACAGGTGAATCAGTACTTAACACCCGACCATCTCAGATCTTGCTTATTTTTGGTGTATAAGGTATGTTTGTGCAAGAAAGCCAGCTGTGAAAGTTTCAGCTTTCTACGACCATTACTTCACGAGTTATGAAGGTCAGAAAAATCAAGGTTAAGGTCAAAATAGCTCAAGGTCGGCATCTTTGGATGCACCTCACACATTCACTAATTATCGTAACCATATGAAACTATATGTTTTTGGACTCAGAATGAGCTGTAGAATCCAAAAAGGCAACGAAAACAGCAATAGGAGAACAAATAAAAATGTTCACCGTTTTTCAAGGAACGAATTGACCCTTTGACCTTGAAGTTCACACATTTTGGGGAAACATTTCTTTACACAAAATGAAGTTCCACCATTCCACTTTTAATATAAACAATAAAAATGTATCTTATTCACCATCTATACTGTCTTAAAGAATTTTTCAAATTGGCTATTTTTCAAATTTCTGGCAAAATCGCCATATGTATATGCATATATGTACTGTACTGTTAAATAATATATTTTGTGAACATAAATTAATTACTTATTTTATGCCTTTCTTACAGATAAACAAGATGGGTAGAAAAGTTTGTGCTGATCCTCTTAGAAAACATAAGAAGATCGAAAAAGCACTTGTGCCAGTCCGTAATACACTGCAAGGAATTCACGGATTAATATATGGAGATTACATTTGTAAAAATTGTGTTAATGATATCAATAAAATCAAAGCTGAAGACAAAAAAGTCTCTGATATTGTCTCAGATTCGAACTCAGACACTGATGCCACTGCCACAGAAAAACGTTCCTCTGCCTATGGGTGTACTACTGAAATAATGTTTGAAGATTTCCAAGGAGATTTAGACACAATTCTTCCAATGCTGAATGTGACACCAGTGAAGACAAGTAAGTTTAAGTATTTTTAAAGTGTTAATTTATGTAGATATTATAGCAACAAAACATCAATATATATAACTACATGTATGAACATTACAACCTTTATATATTTGACAAATTCAGATGTATGCATATCAATTTATATAATGAAGATCAATACAGTTATGATTATATATACGGTATTTACCAAATTCATATGTAATGTACATGTACATCTATAGGCCTACAGTTGATTAAAAAAAGTTATAACAATTTATTTTATTTGTTTTTCAGAGGGTCTGTCACGAAAAGGGAGATCTTCAAAGGCTGAAACAAAATTTGAAATGGCATCAACATCCCTGAAGAGAAAGCTAGAAACTTCATATGACAAGTTTTACACAAGAAAGTGAAGAAAAGCAATCTAAAATGGATGACAATAATTTGTGAGTACTGTATATATATCTGTAGTACCTTCATTAAAGTATACTAAGCCTATATATAGATCATATGTTTGCATATAAATTTACTCAAACATGTATATCATTTTCGCAGGCATGCAGGAGTGATGCAAGCACTCAAGAATGCCTTCAGTGAGACGACTGACTACAAGAGGAAGATTCAAATACTAACACTCACCATACACCATTCACAGAACAGCATCTTTCTTCAATGCATCTACAAGAATGGTTTCAACCAGCCGCAAAATAAAGAAAGAACATGGCATATTACCAGAAGTTCCACATATTAGCAAAGGTCGGGTTATAACAAAGAAAGAGAAGGAAGCAGTGTGCACTTTCTATGAATCAGATGAAATAAGCAGAATATGTCCAGGCAAGAAGGATTGTCTATCAATTAGGAATCATGAAGGAGAGAAGCAACTACAGCAGAAACGATTGGTGCTTGGTAATTTACGTGAGATTTTCGCTGTTTTCAAGGCAAATGACACTAATCCAAAAATAGGTTTCTCATCATTTGCTGCATTGAGACCCAAGTGGTGTGTCTTGGCAGGAGCTGGAGGAACACACACTGTGTGTGTCTGTACCTACCACCAAAATCCCAAACTTCAGCTATCAGCTTTGGGGGAAAAACAACTATCATATAAAGACCTCATTCTCTATGCAGTTTGTGACAGTGAAAAGGAAGAGTGTATGCTACAAAAATGTGCATTGTGTCCAGGAGAAGAAGGTGTTATTGCATTCCTTGAAGGATTGGAATCTGTTCAGGATGCAGTCGGCACCATAATTACATACAAGCAGTGGACTTCCACGGATCGGACAACCCTTATTAACATCGGTGAATCCCTTGAAAACTTCATTAAGTCTTTGGCAACTAGAATTTGTGCACTAACAAGACACACTTATGTGGCTGATGCACAAGCAAGTTTCCTAAAAAAACTGAAAGCTAATCTGATGGTCACTGAAGGTATTCTCCTAGGAGACTTCTCTGAAAACTACTCATTTATTGTACAAGATGCTGCACAAGGTTACCATTGGGAAAATAGTCAGGCAACAGTTCATCCATTTGTGTTCTACTATAAAGTAAATGAAAATGATGTTGAAATTAAAGTTAAAAGTTATTGTTTCATTTCTGATGACATGAAACATAGTACAAACCTTGTCTTTGCGTTCTTAAAGCAACTGATCCCCATGATAAAAGAAGAGAGCTCAGGCCTGCGGAAGATTCATTACTTTACTGATGGTTGCGGAGGGCAGTATAAGAATAAATATAACTTCACCAATTTGTGTCACCACAAAGAGGACTTTGGACTGGATGCTGAATGGCACTTTTTTGCAACTTCACATGGCAAAAGTGCTTGTGATGGAGTCGGAGGCACAGCAAAAAGAATGACGGCTCGTGCCAGTCTTCAACGTACATTTAAAGACCAAATTCTGACACCACTTGACATGATGAAATTTCTGGATGAGAAAGATACCAGCACAAAATTTGTATTCTTATCGAAACAAAATGTCCAGCAGACAACTGAATTCCTGGAAAATAGATATAAAAATTCTGTAACCATCCCAGGTACTCGTAGATTTCATAGATTTGTGCCTATTAGTCATACCCAGTTGGAGGTTGGTGAGATTTCCTCAGGTCCTACAAAAATTATGACAGTTGTGCATCCATCGTTTAAAGATAATTTACATGAGCAAAAGCACATTTCAACTGAAGATATACAAGTTGGGGTATATGTAGCTTGTAACTATGATAATAAAATTTGGTTTGGATTAGTGGTTGAAGTATCAGAAGAATTTAGTGATTATAAGGTCAATTTTATGTCTCCACATGGAAGACGTTCTAAACATAGTTTCCCTTCTCGTCCTGACTCATGTTGGATGTTATCATCTGATATTATCCAGACAATGACTGCTCCATCATTGACAGCAGGTTCAAGAATAATTCAGTATGCCTTTGATGATCATGAGATGCTAACAGCTGAGGGTAATCATGCAGACCTGTTTGCCACAGTTTCCTGTTCTTGAGTCGAAAGTGTACAGAGCTCTAGTTTAATATGTATCTATAGAATACAGGTCTACATAATATGATACTCCTTTTTTACTCCTATTTTATATGATACTCCTATATATATATGTTTTATTAATGTATTATTAATAAAAGTAATTATAAAAAAAAGTAAAATATTTCTAAGGGTGGAAAGGTGTGGTTGTAGGGGTGGAGGAGACCACAATAAAATAGAGATCTATATCATAGTTATACCTATGGTACCTAGCTTATATCTAAGTGATTTTGTATCACGTTTCTAATAATATTTATTTTTGCTTAAGTAGTTTAAATAATGAATATCTCTAGATTTTAACAGTACATATATGCATATACGGTACATATGGCGATTTTGCCAGAAATTTGAAAAAATTCTTTAAGACAGTATAGTTGGTGAATAAGATACATTTTTATTGTTTATATTAAAAGTGCAATGATGGAACTTCATTTTGTGTAAAGAAATGTTTCCCCAAAATGTGTGAACTTCAAGGTCAAAAGGTCAATTCGTTCCTTGAAAAAGGGTGAACATTTTTATTTGTTCTCCTATTGCTGATTTCGTTGCGTTTTTGGATTCTACAGCTCATTCTGAGTCCAAAAACATATAGTTTCATATGGTTACGATAATTAGTGAATGTGTGAGGTGCATCCAAAGATGCCGACCTTGAGCTATTTTGACCTTAACCTTGATTTTTCTGACCTTCATAACTCGTGAAGTAATGGTCGTAGAAAGCTGAAACTTTCACAGCTGGCTTTCTTGCACAAACTTACCTTATACACCAAAAATAAGCAAGATCTGAGATGGTCAGGTGTCAAAATGAAAATTTTTTGCTTCACCTGTGCTGGAACCCTCCTGGTCCTAGGTTTATGAGTCAATTTTGGTCCAGCCAGCTCTACTTAAGTTTGTCTTATGGCATAAGAGAAGAAATGGAGTCAAGACAAGTGCTAACCCTACTAACTGTACCCAAAATCCAGCAAATCATGTTGCTCTTGATGAAATAAAACGTCATTCACACCAGTGGTGATTCAGAAATAGGGTTGCCAGATGTCCCACATTTGATCCAAAAATCCTGCGTCCCACTTTGTATTCAAAATGTCCAGCAAAAAATATTGGTTAATATGCAGCAAATAGCCCCACCTCGAGTTCATAATTTTTTATGTTAGCATTCAGTAGTACACAGCAATAGAAATAAATTTGTTGAAAGCCAGATGCCCGGAATTCAAAATTAATGAAGTCATTGATTTTTTTAAGTTTCAACCATTTTTTGGTTTTGCAGTTCCTGCCAGTAGGCATAAGACATCCTTGCTCTCAGACAATTTTCTGGAAATGTGTGGATGACCAATCACAGTGCACCTTTTTTAACCAATAGTAGGCTATTAATCACTCAAAAACAACCAATTACAGACACACCTTAATGAACCAATATGACAGATAATTAGGAATTTTAAAGAACCAATCAAGTTGTTTTCCTGACTGTGAGATGACAAACTCCTCAGCCTTTGACACAGCTGAGTTCATTCTTTGTTTTAATTTTTGCCACGTAAACATGTGCAGTGAGATTTGTGAAAGTTGTGACCTAGGCTACATTGAAATGTTGCAAATGGGTAAATGGTAATCGGATACTTACGTATTATCGGGACTACCAAACTATTTATTATGTATTTTTGCTCTCATCATTTTCATTTAAACTAACGAAAATATCACAACTTAACCTAACCAATCATCAAGGGTGTACAGTTGACTTAACCAGGCATTCAATTAACCTGAATGCCCGTGTGAAAAATGCTCTGCATGAATTGGTCCCCAATTAACCCATCCCTAATATCTCCAGTCTAACTATTGAGTAGATTAAGCCTAGCCTTGTAGGGGTCAGCCTAGAGATTCTGGAAACATTCCAGAGCAGGCAGAGTAAATTGAGGTCCACACAGTGGTGGCTTGTGACTTTCAGTTATGGGGTGCTGCCTCAGAAACTGCAAACAATTGTGTCGATTATATATATATATATATATATATATATATATATATATATATATATATATATATATATATATATGAGAGAGAGAAAGTTCAATAGATAAATAGATAACTACTCATTCATAAAAATAAGTAAAATAGTATCATAAAATCAATTATAGGGTACTTACGCTTAACGGGTAATTTCGAATTTGGCAAAAATTTTATTTATAAACAAATTCCATTCTTCCATTTTTATTCCGAGCGAAAAAATATTCTAAGAAATGAAAGCTATATATTGTAAATAATCCAATTATTATATAATTAACTTCAATCTCACGACAAAAAATAAATAACGAATCATTGATAAATGCAATTCAGAAATTAAATTTCAAATTAGCAAATGATACAGCAACACAACTACCACATCAAACAAACAAATCGGCACTGCTCTGTCCAGAGTGCTTTGGATCCTCTTAAACCCGCGATTCTGACTCGCTCTTCGTACGTCCACCACCGAGGTTTCAAGCATTTCAAACAAAATCTGGAACTGTTAAGTACCCAGTTCCACGGGAAGGCTGAAGCTACTTTCGTGATTCATTCATTCAGCATTGAAATAGTTTAAGGAAAAAAGGATATAATCTGATTTAAAAACTCAAAGTTCATTCAAAAAAACAATCAGAGACTATTTTAAATATTTAAATATAAAGATCATAAGATCATAGGGGTGCTGCAGTTCCACAGTGCCTACCTGCGAGCCGCTCCTAGGTCCACAGTAGGATTCCTCACCAAATTAGGTTAGGGTAATTTACCTTAGCCTTCGTTAACCCTTAACCACCTAAATTATTTTCAAGAAAAAAATATTATTATTGACATTGCTAATAATGCTAATGCTAATAATGCAATGCTAATAATTTCAAATCACAGCGAGAAAATCATTATCTGGCAACTAAAACTGAGTTGGCTGAAAAAAGCCACCTCAGCATAAGTAAAGAAAATTAAATGGTTTTAGATATGTTTACATGTTAATGTAGGTGTTCGTAAAAGGACACTACGGTGGTTAAGGGTTAAGCTATGAGTTGATGCTAGGTCTTAGACCACAATGTAGGCCTAATTTTACTGACCCAGCTTATATTATGTCCCAAACTGGGTTCAAAAACACAACTGATCACTTACTGAGTGTTATTAGACAGTCCCTCTTCTCTTTGCTCAATTTTTGCGAGTGTACTTGCTGGTGGGGATCTTTTTCCATTTTTTAGCTTCTTCCTTCTTGTCCATTCTTCCCATGGCTTTTTCCACCAGCATCCTCTTGGTTTTTTTTTGAGTTGGTTGATCAGTAATGTATGTCTATTACTGAGCATGCTCTATCACACAGTATATAAATACTAGTGTGGAGAATAACTCTGGTGAGCAACCAATTGGTTTCATCCACCCAGTTATTGACATAAAAGGAGTTTAATAATTGTTAGATTAACTACCTATCTACTCAGTGGACCATTTTCGTTACCTCCCAACTACCCACACGTATCAGTTTTCCATATACACTAGGGACCCTGGGAGATAAAAATCTTGGTGTCATTGTCACCAATTTTTATGTCTGAGTGTAGACTAGTTAACTATTTGCCTATAAATGCCTGTTAATCTGATTAACAGTGACTATCCTCACATTCTCATGGAGAAGACGTAGCATTTAATTAGAGGAGAAAATATACATCCATAGGATGAAACTGTTCATGGTCTTTACCATAAGAAAAGGAAAAGTGAAAGTTAGAAGATAAAATTACAATTCCCCAGCACCTATTTTTTGCTGTAAAACTAGTCGTGCCTTTAACACCATTTGTCGCTGAGGTCTTGTGTCTGTCAATGTTGTAGTAGGATGTTTTACTGCTCCTACTGTCAAGGGGATATTTACTGGAAGTTCAGTGTCTCCAGTTGTTACTGTCAGTAGAGAGGGCTCTCCAAAGTCCATTGTTTTGGGTCCAGACTATAGGGGGTACAAAAGAGAAATGTCTCTTGTTGTGTCACCCATTGAAGTCCTTAATTTGACCACTCTTGTTACCCCATCTGCCCCTGGTCTGAGTTCTAAAATTCTAGCCAGAAGCCAGTATTGTCTTGGAGTACTGTCATGTATGAGAACAAGGTCCCCTACCTTAACTGTGTCAGACCAATCCTTCTTAATCATTTGTTTATGTCTCTCCATTAGACCTATCAAGTACTCAGTTTTCCACTGTTTAATGAAATGAGCTTTAACTCTAGTTAAGTTGAGATAGTGTGGTTAACACCCCAAGTTGGTGGGAACTCCACTATTGGCAAGGATTCCTGAGAGCTCCCAAACCCCTCAGTAGGGCCTGGGAGGTTTCAGTAAACCACATTGGGCCAGAGCTTTCTTAGAAAGCCAGTCCTTCAGTTACTAAAAATGTTTTTCTTCTCTTTTTAATTGATTATAACAGATTTGAAATTCTCTCAGTATAGAGAATAATCAGAACCTTGAGGCAATCATATGCCCATTTCTAGAGATGGGAAAGCATCTCACTTCTCCTTGATGGTGTGGTAGGTGATCCTATAGTCTTGTTTTTACCATTGGTGTCTTGCTTAACCATGTCTCACATATTTGGATCACTTAAAATTATCATGTAAATATCAATCATTTTTGAATGCCTGATTTCCTTCATAAAGACCTTGTTGAAAAACCTAACTTCAGTTATCAATATGCATCACAATGGATTTTGAGCTTTCTCAGGCTATGAACTAAATTGTACCTTTAAATGCCTTATGAGCAACATATTAATTAGGGGTGCACCGATATACAAATTTGGCCGATACCGATATATCGGTATCGGGCAGAAGCCAATACTAATATATCTTTACCTAACCTAATTTAACTAAACTAGAAAAATAGTGGTTTTATTAAATTAACTTCAATTCATATTTTTATTTATCACTAAATGTGCACTCTGGCAATTTAGAGTTTTTACTTCAGACTTCCTAAGAGTGATATTATCCAATTAATATAATATAATAAAAAATAAAAAATTAAGTATACCGTATATAAACTTAAATTCTAACTTTAGATTTACTATATAAACATTACTATATTAATTAAGGAATGCATGATACATTTTAAACAAGTGCAATAGGTATTAATTACTTTTTTTATTTTTTCAGACTTTGATAAATAAATAATAAATGATAAGATAATTTTAAATGATTTGCCGTTATAAATAGCATGCATAAATTTTGATTTTTGTCTTTTGAAGTTTTGAATATTTTGATCATGTCAAAATCAATGTCCAGTCCTCTAATGTTGGGCTTATTTTGAAGTTCTAGTTGATTCTAGCAAAGCAAAGTGCCAGGTGTGTGGTACTTCTGTATCAAGAGGAAGTAACATTCCAAAAAAAAATGACGACATCAAATCTAAAGAATCATTTGAAAATTAAACATCCAGCAATTTTCTGTAAAGTAGAAAATCTTGCTAAGGGTGACAGATCAGATAAAATAGATACTCCATCCATAAGTCTATTTGGTAGAAAGGTGGAAGAACAAATCCAGTGCAGTAGCAGTTCTAAATCTGAAATTGCACCCAATATTGAAACAAATCAAATAGTCATCCGCAAGTAGTGAGGAAACCTCAGAGGTTGGCATATGTGTTAAACAACAAACATTGAAAGAGGTTCTGGAAAAGAAGCTTGAATGGAAAATAAATGATCCTAGGGCTGTGAAATTGCACTACCTCATTAGTGAAATGATGGCTACTGATCTCCAGCCATATTCAGTGGTAGAAGATTTGGGTTTCCAGAGAATCCTAAACCATTTGGGACCAAGATATAACATTCCTTCCAGGCAGTACTTTTCTGAAAACATTGTTCCCATGATTTATGATAAGAGTAAAAATCAAGCTCAAAGGCCAACTACATGTTACGCAATACTTAAGTTTAATATCTGATATATGGACAGCAACTCATGGCATGTATCCATTTATAAGTTTAACTGCCCACTGGGTTTCTCCTACATTTGATATGAAAACAGCAGTTCTCAAAGGTTCATATTTCCCAGGATCGCACACTGGCGAAAGAATGTCAATTTTTCTAAGAATCCTTAACAGAATTTGAAATCAATATTACTAAGGTACACATGTTACTTACAGATAATGCTAGCAATATAAAATTGGTGGCTAGTTCAAGTTTACTGGAGGAATCTCATCTGGGCTATGCTATCCACACCTTGCAACTATGCACACAGGACAAACTTTTTAAACAGCAAAGAAGTATCAATGACATTCTGGCTATTTCAAGAGACATTGTGGGATATTTTAACCATTCCAGTCCATCAAGGGAATTATTAAGTTTCAGAATCAGCTCAAATTACCAACACACTTATTGATCCAGGATGTTCAAACCAGATGGAACTCTACTTACTATATGCTAGAGCAGGGCTTCTCAAACTTTTTTCACTTGCAACCCCTTTGGATCAGACAATTTTTTTCGCGACCCTTCACTCAATGTCATAAAAGCAATAGGTACTAACACTATATATAAATAGTCCTTAGTCGTAATCTAACTAACTAAATGTAGAAACAAGTAAATACCAAAGAAAATTTTACTAAAGACTAAAAAAGGATAAGATTACCTTTAATGGGATGGATGTGATTGCTTATTTTGACACAATAACTCAAATCATGGCTTAATATTCATCACTGCTGGTCTCATAGCAATTTTGATGTTCTTAAGACTTGAGCGGTATTTTGTTTTAATTGCCATCAATGTTGAAAATGCCGATTCGCACAAATAGGTGGTGGTAAATGGCAGAAGAGCTGCCATCGCTAACTCTGACAGTATTGGAAATTCTGCTTTAACACCAAGCAAAAAAGTGTTCAAGTTTTTTCTTGAAAATTCAAGTTTGAGATTTGAATCACACGAAAGTTCTGCAAATTCTTCCTGAGCTTTCAACGAGAGATGTTTCACCTTCTCCATTTCCACAATAAATGGTTTTTGGATCCAATCTAATTGATTATTGTCTAATTCCAGTAGGAAATATTTCTGGAAATTGTTTTCCAAGCATACCAAATGATCAATTATGATGTGCTTAATTAAATCAAAACTCAACATATTATCAACAATAAAATCCTATGTATATGAAAACATTTCAAATGAGTCATTTTCCACTTTGTTTCCATATGTTTAATTTTTTCATGAATGCTTGAATTTTAGATTTCAGTGTAAAAATATTAGTGTTCTCCCCTTGGAGAGACATATTAAGTTCGTTGAGTTTCTCAAACAAATCTGACAAATAGCATAATTTGCATAGCCAATTTTCATTATGAAAAAAATTGACTAAATCCGAGTTATTTTCGGACAGAAATAGTATTACTTCATTTTTTAACACTAATAGCCGTCTCAAAGCTCATCCCTTTGACAGCCATCGCACTTCTGTATGCAGTAAAAGTGTGCTGAAATTGGATTCCATTTCATCACACAAATTTGCAAAGAGGCAACTATTAAGTGCATGACTTTTAATAAAGTTGATAACTTTAACCGCATCTTGTAGTACCGCATTCAGATCTGCAGAAATTTTCTTAGCCACTAATGCCTCTTGATGAATCATGCAATGAGTGAAAGTCGTAGGTCCATTGCTTGCAGATTTAACTTTAACTTGAAATCCAACTATTCTTCCTGTCATTGCCGCTGCACCATCAGTACATACTCCAACACAGTTATTCCATTCTAGCCCTACTTCCTTGAAAAATTCAACCACTTTTTGAAAAATTGTCTCACCCATTGTACGTCCATCTAACGACCAACAGAACAGTAAATCTTCGTGAACACTGTTATTGTAACAATACCTGACATATGCCAATAGTTGTGCCAAGTTTGTAATGTCAGTCGATTCATCCAGTGAATTGCAAATTTCGAACTTTCTTTAATTCTTCCAATAAGTTGCTCACACTGGTCATTGCTAATTTCCAAAATTCGTCTACCCACAGTATCATTTGACAGTGGAATTTTTCTTAATTCGTCTACATATTTTTGCCCGTGAATAATTTCATTCATTCTAATTGCCACTGGTAACACAAGTTCTTCGCCAATGGTGTATGGTTTGTTAGCATTTGCAATTAAGTAAGAGGCTTCATAAGATGCTCTTAACCCTTTCGCTCACCGTGTCCACGTTTGAGGACACCGTATTTATTGGCTCTAAAAATGACTAAATGGTAACTATTATTCAGTCACTCAACGTTGACATGGAAACCAACCCTACAGTTGCCCAATAAATCCATAAAAAGAATACTTCAACTAAATTCTGTGTTTGTGTGCAAAAGCAAAGATGGCATCGGCTAACTCTGGAGCAAGTGCTGGTGAGTACATTTTTCAATCCACATGCATCAATTTTCATTACAGAGTTTTGATTGAAATAAATATAAGAATATGCTGGAAGGGGTTTGAATTTTATGTAAAGAAAGTGTAGTGAACTTTATAACAATTATTATATATGAAAGGGACGCGTATTTTTCGATGTCCCGTATGTGGACATCATGAGCTAAAGGTTGCACGTGAAATTTTAGAGTGTGGAATTCGAAGTTAGCATAGTGAAACAAATGTTGTTTATATCACCACGCCTGCACATAAACAAACAATAACATACATACATATACATATATGCTTACATACATACAGAATACATACATACATACATATACATATATGCTTACATACATACAGAATACATACATACAAGAACTTTCAGGAGTCTCTCTCTCTCTATATGTATATATGACGCGTTCGGTGGAGGAGTGATGAATTCAACAAATTTTCACAAAATGAGTTTTTGATGGCAAAGTAATATTTGTAACCTCTATTTTTATTGTGCAAAATATTATAGCTGAATTCGAAGTGAAATAATAGAACGATAAAAAAAATCGATAGAAAAAAGTTTAAATTTTGGTTAATCATCATAAAAATGAACAAAAAATGTTTGGGTAGAGTTGAAATTTGCCTAAGTCTACGTAGGCCACCCTGACCTACGAGACTAGGGTGGCCTAGGTGGTCTACATAGACTGAAGCAAATTAGACAAAAGGCGGAGTATGCGCTCTCCGAGTGCTTTCTACTGAATTACTAATGTTCTGTTAAGAAGACTTGATTATTTAATTAACTAGCCTAAATTAATGATGCTCATTTAAAACTATTGATTAAGAGAAAATTCAGTGAAAAAAACTACTGTCCCTAATGACTCGTTAAGTAAAATTAAGTAAAGTTAAGTAAAATTTTCTTCTAGAGGTTACGCGAAGGAGACGGATACGATATCATTCAGTAACAAAACATCAATTGAGACGATATGATATCATTCAGTAACAAAACATTGTAATTTTTTTCTATGCAATGAAACAAAAGAATATCGAATCGACGTGAAATAACACGTTTTGTCAATCGTAGATTCGAAGTATAAAAGGCATGATCTATGTGTTGGTGTTAAATACTTATTACTCAAATTTTTACAGAAAGATTTTTATATGAAAATTATACGAGTACATCATAAACATGCATGATAATGATTAAGTATCTGATTACGATAAATAATTTTATTTTATTAATCCAGAGGTTGTCCCATAAGTTAGGTGTTTCGATAAAGATTGTCATTTTGTTTAGTAGTAATTTTTAGGTATGGCAAATAATTATTATTAAAAGTATTATATTAATAAAAGAATTTTTATGCGATTTCAACAATGAAGGTAAAAAAGTAAATATTTTTTTTTCAAATTACACCCAACTTCTGGAGCAGCCTGTATGTAAGACTAAAAATTACTCGACTAACTAGGGAGTATTTTGTAATTTTGATTCAAAAAATTATAAGTGCAAAATATAATCAGTAATTTTATTTCATTTTCATTTGTTAAAAAAAAGATGCCAAAATTAGGAATTATCTTTTAAAACTTAATTGTAAATCAAACGTTTTACATGCTTTTTTCTCCTTGATCTTTTTAATTTACAATTTTGGAAAATAAATCAATTAATCGGTAAATAATTAGCAAGGCTCATCATTAGTCATTTTTTTGAAGCCAGAATTTTGAGTTTACTTAAAATATAAAGTTCTTTGTACTTTATCCTTTAAAATTTCTTTACAGAAATAATAGTAAATTTTGAAAAATTGCTTTGAGTTCTTAAAAAAATATAACAAAATCACTGAATATCAATTAATGAAACGTAGCCCTTCAAAAATGAATGGTAGAAAAAGAACCAGAAACACACACAACTGGAAAAGGAATATAGCAAAGTATAAGAGAAATACCGGGGGTGAATATTTAAGCAATTTTTCAAACAAAATCATCAGTAAGCGAGCAATTGGTCCTGCATGTAACTGTAAAAGAATGTGTTTTAATAAAATAGGATTTAGAGAGATTTCTGAAATATTTACTTCATTTTGGCGAATTGCTAACTTCGATGAACAGAATGGATACATACAAAGACTTGTTAGCAAAAATATTGTTTCAAGAATTTACAAAAAACAAGGAATAAGTCGAAAGAAATCAAGTTCTCAGTATAAGGTGATGGCTAATGGCATGATGCATCAAATCTGCAGGATAGCTTTTCTTAGTATTCATGGACTACAGAGAGACGTGTAAGGACAGCTTTAACTAAACAGAGTAAAACAGGAGTCTCTCAAAAGGATTTAAGAGGAAAGAGTGTGCCTACGAATAAAATTGACGAAGTGAGTCGGTTGAGAGTGAAGGAGCACATTGGAATGTTGCCTACTTTACAAGTCATTATTCGAGAGCTCTCTCTCCTAACAGAGTATTTTTAGCCCCAGGTCTATCAATTCAGTAAAAAGTTTATACCAAGCTTATAATGTGTGGATGTTTGACTAATATCCAGAAGAGAAGATTGTAAGTATGGATTATTATAGAAGAATTTTCACATCTGAATATAATATACATTTTGCACCACCAAAATCTGATACCTGCACAACTTGTGATAAATTTAAAATGGGCATTCAAAATGCGCCAGATGAGATCTTGAAGCATTCAATGAACAAGGTTTTGAATTTCATAAGAGAATGGCCAGTGAAGCTAGAAAGTTGATGAACTCATTTAAATCAAACGATGACCCTTGTATATTGGCCATCTGTGTAGATCTACAGCAAACCCTTCCAACTCCAAGATTGAGTTCCGGTGTGGCTTATTATAAACGAAAGTTATGGACTTATAATCTAAGTATATCAAACCTCAAGACCAATCAACCTACCATGTACGTCTGGGACGAAATAACTGCCAAGCGAGGTAGTATTGAAATTGCAAGTTGCATACACCATTGGATTAGACACAATAATGATAGCGAAATTATTACTCATTTGTACGTATTTTCAGATAACTGTTTTGGGCAAAATAAAAATATAAATTTAATATTAATGTATCTTAGAGAAATTCACTGTGGCTCACTGATTCACATAGAACACACTTATCTTATCCCTGGTCATTCTACAATGCCTTGTGATGCTCAGTTTGGACAAATCGAACAAAACATTAAAAAATATTACAATAATGTTATTTATACAAAAGAAGATTATGTTACAGCAATAACTACAGCAGTCTCGAAGCGTTTCTCAGTGGTGAAGATGAATCAGTCTGACTTTTTAAACTTTGATGGTCTGAAGACAGGCATTGTTAGGAGGAAATTGCCAAATGCCAAATTTAGTAACGCAAGAAAGTTCATATTGGATGTTCAGTACAAAGAAGGCTACGTAATCTCTACCTCATACCAAACATCTCAAAGCAACAGCCATCACATTAGACTGCAGAAAGGAAAATATAAACAGCATGATAGTTTGTTTAATTTAGCCAACTACGAACTGCAACCAGCGTATTCTCATATGCTCCCAATTTCGAAAGAAAAAATGAAAGATCTCAGAGAATTGATGGAACTGATGCCTGCAAGTGCAGCAAGATATTATGAAGCATTATTAGAACAAATGGATATGACACCAAATGACATACTCGTAGATGATAATACCACATTCGATCAAAATGACCAAATGATGGATTACACCAATTAAGTAACTTAACAAGAGGTAGGTAATCGAATTACAACAAAATTTCTATATTAAATTATACTCTATAATATTTCACTATATTGTATAGTTTATATTGCATAATATTATAGTATTACTTTTGTGTTTTTTTATTCATCAATAAACAAAAGAACGTAATTTTGGAAAAAAATGACCACAAAAATTGAAAACCAAACTGGTGTAATCCAACATAAAAATTTCTGTACTGAATCATACTCTATAATATTTCATTATATTATATAGTTTATAATATATTATATTGTATAAAGTATTACTTTAGTGTTTTTTTATTCGTCAACATGAAAAAGAACGTAAGTCTGGGATAAAATGACCACAGCGAGTAAAAAATGCAAAGCCAAAATATCTTTTTTAGTCTACAAACTTTAAACGCTAATTGCGGAGAATTTCTCAAATGTTGAATTAGTCATTCTTCCGCCGAACGCATCATATACTCTCCTCATTTAGTGTGTGTATATGTGTGTATGTGTATATATATATATATATATATATATATATATATATATATATATATATATATATATATATTCTTATTCTAGGTGATGAGTTCTTCCAATGTGCGTTCTTCGTGCAGTACATCTCGAGGACGTCATGTGGCATATAATGATATATTGAGATACTTAGAAGATCTTGGTTCCAAATTCGAAGATTTATCTGATGAGGATGATGCCCTGGACATGTACCAGCCATCTTCTGGTTGTCGTGAAGAATTGGAAAATGAAGAACACTCAGGAAATGAATCACTGCAAGAGGAATTGCTCTATGATGTTCAGGCAAAAAAGAAGGCGCCTGCTTATCAATGGACTCATCAGCAATTTGAAGCACCGCAAACAGAATGGACTTACACCTCTTCATTGGTTGATAAGCTGATTGGTTTCCATGCAGGTACTTCAAACAATACTTTCCTGATAATATGTTCGAAGAGATAGCTACTCAAACAAATATTTATTCTGTTCAGTGCAATAGGCCTTGCGTAAACACCACTGCAAATGAAATTAGGACACTATTTGGGACTCATATCCATATGGGAACTTTGGGGTTTCCGAGAGTTGCTATGTATTGGACACCAAGTTGTAGGATTCCTCTGATTGCTGATAACATGAACTTGAATAGGTTTTATGCTCTTAGAAGTAATTTGCACTTTGTCAATAATATGGAAAATGATGAAGGAAGAAAGGAGGATAGACTTTGGAGAGTTAGGCCTATTCTAGATATTTTCAAAAAGGGTTGTTTGACTTTACCATTAGAGGAGCATAACTGCGTAGACGAGATGATGATACCATTCAAAGGTCAAGTAAGTTTCAAGCAGTACATAAAAAGTAAGCCAAAACCTTGGGGAATCAAGGTTTTTATTCTCTGTGGAACTTCTGGGATAGTTTACAACTTCTTTGTTTATCAAGGCAAAAGCACCCCAGTGTCGGATACTCTGAGAAGTGCGTATGGTCTTGGAGCGGGAATTGTTTTGGAACTAGCAAAAATAATGCCAAGCAATAATAACTTCAAGTTATATTTTGATAACTTTTTCACGGGTCTTCCTCTAATAACAAAACTACGAGAAAGGAAAATCTATAGTGCTGGTACAATACGTAAAAATCGGAATGCTAAATGCCCTCTCGGGACAGATAAAGAAATGAAAAAGAAGGGAAGGGGGACGATTGATGAAATCAAAGAAAAATCTAATGAACTGGTGGTAGTAAAATGGGTTGATAACAATATTGTGCAGTTAGCTTCTTCATTTGTTGGCAAACGTCCCATAGTAATAGCAAAAAGATGGGATAAATCATCAAAACAGCATCTCTCTATAAACTGTCCTCAAGTAGTACATGCCTATAATCAGCACATGGGGGGTGTCGACAAGATGGATTTCCTGGTGTCTCTTTACAGGAATAATATTCGATCAAAAAAATGGACTTTGCGGGTAGTATTCCATTTCGTTGATGTGGCAGTATGTAATGTTTGGCTTGAGTACAAAAAGTACTCAACCGAGCCAATAAAGAACCAGATGGACTTGCTTGCATTCAGATGCAACATTGCTGAGGCTTTAATTCTTCAGAATCAAATAGCAAAGCGTACTCCGGAACATCCAAGGACAAGCACAAACATAGAGAATAACCATGGAGGAACCATGCGCCAGCGCAATATTCCCTCTCGCCGTCTAGTTAGTGATGTACACTATGATAACGTGGCACATTGGCCTGAAGCCACTGAATCAGCAAATGCTGCAAGATGCAAAATGGAGGGATGCAAAGGGAAAACGAGAATAGTTTGTTCCAAATGTAAGATTCCATTATGTCTTCTAAAAGAGCGGAATTGTTTCAAAATATTTAATGTGAAATAAAAACTATTCTTCATTATTAGCTTTATATGATTCAATTCCGAATTATACTTCATTCCTAGGAAAATCATTGGTGAACATGAAATTATTTTGTTCTAAATGTAAGGTTTAATTTAGGATTTTGTAAAATATATTTTGATTCAAAGTTGTCTTATTTTTAGGAAGTATTACTGCACATTTAGTCAAGGTAGGGCAGGTCATTTGCCTTTTCCATTGTACAACCGTTGTCTCATGGTGTCCCCAAATGATGACATTTTTGTACTACCTTTACTTACCAAGATATTCATTTACTAACCTAATAATAATCTCTTTATTTTGGTTCATTCTAAATAAATTTTGCATCAAAAAATTTTTTTTCTTACCATTTCATTATGCATGAGTGAAAGGGTTTTAAGTACTTTTTATGAACCAATACATGCGTTTCAAGAGATTGTTTTTGTTTTTTCGATGATTCCAATAGCCTTTAAAAAAACTCTACAGGCTTATTGGCATAGGAAGCATGTCTTGTATCAAGATCTTTTTAATTTTGCAGGTTTCAGACTTTCACTCGCCAAACATTCATTACAAATCAAGCAGATGGGCCAGTGTTCATTATTTCTAGAAATAAAAGTAAATCCATATTGCAAAAATGTTTCATTGTATTTCCTCTTTTTTGCGTGCGAATGCGTAATATCTGCAGTTTTATCTATCTGCAAATTCATGTTACTGCAAATCTATAGCTTCAGCATTATCTGCGGTCTTAGTATTTGACAAATTTAACCACTTATCCATGGGCAAGATCTTTTTGATTTCATATAAATAAAAAAATTAAAATAACTGTACATATCTTGACCCAAATCGCTATTAATAATTAAATAATATTGAAAGATCACAAAGACACTTCTGTTACACTAACACGCGTGATGTAACTAGCCTAAAATGTTCGTGGATGTGTTGAGGCAGCAGGGTTGCCAAAAGCCGTGAGAGAAAAGTTTTGTTTTTAAAAAAGTTACAAATTCAATTTAAACAGTAACAGATTTTTTTCAGAACGTAACAAATATTTCTTTTAAAGCTAAAATTCAATAGACCAAAATATATTACTAACCTTTTTTAGCTACACAACCCTTTTACAAGTGTTGCGGTTATAATAATATACAATTTATTACTCATTCTGATGTAATTTTCGAGTTTCCAATGATAAATAATCTCGAGTCTTCGTAATGATGTATGTGTCAAAGATTGCAACATATTTATAATCCATTATACATTTTATGGTGTTTATTACGAAAAAAATAAAGAAATAAGATTTTATTTATTGAAAATATTTTACAAAAATGTAAAAAAAGCAAATTCATCAAAAAAATTAGTGAATACCATTGAGACATTTTACAATATATAAGCACCATAAGGAGTAGATTTTTGTATAGAGATAAAAACTAGTTACCTAATTATTTATGAAAAAAATAATATTTTCAAATGTTTCTGCGACCCCCAATAATATTTATGTGACCCCTAGTTTGAGAAGCCCTGTGCTAGAGCATTTGGTTGAACAAAAGAGAGCAGTCATTTTATTTTGTGCATCAAAGAAACGCAAATGTTTGGATGATAATTATTGGCCAACACCAGCCCATTACCACTCAAAGGAGACAAGACTTACAGAAAAAAAAAAAATTAGTCACTAGGGCAAGGTCAATGAGTGTTTACCCAAATTGTATAAGCCTGATAAGTCCCAGGTGTATCATTTTAAACTCCACTTCATATCACAATCATTAAAGGTATTCTTGGCTCAATCAGTGCAAACAAAAGCAAAATTTATAACAAAAAAATATGTGAATACTGGCTTCAGCATTTGTGCAGGTATTGGGGAAGAAAAAGCTTTGTCCAAATTCACTTCAATAAGCAAATGTCCCAGCCAAAAACAAGTCCCTGATAAAGAGAAAAAACAACAACAAATATTTAGAAATTATCCCCCCAGCACTGTCATCAGTGGACCCACAGGAATCCATGAGTGCAATGATGCCAGAAAAGGGAGCAAAATTAACAATGATAATAATTAACATTCTAAAATTTTGGGATATGTATTTGCATTAATATTAGGGGTGCACCAATATATTGGTATCAGCCAGCCGATATATCGGCTATTTGGCTGATACCAATATATCAGTATCAGTCAGAGGTATATCAGCCGATATTATATTATTCTTGCCTAGTATGAAACTATTGAAGTAAGTACATTAGTTATTATTCTTAATAATTGATAAGGCCTCAAGATCTGAAGGAGGGTGAAAAATAAAAAAAAATTGAAACTCATTTTATTAAATTAAATTATCATTTTTATCAAAACATAACTGCATAATTTGATAATTTCAAAATAAAAAAAGGGCTCCTTTTTGTAGTAATGCCTAGTTAAGAATATTAATTTTTGTTTAATTATTATAATGTTTAATATAAATCATTTACTAATAATTGTGAAATTGTTTAAAATGGGTAGAGTTGGCAGTCCTGAACAGAGGCCGAGAGAGCAGACTACCCCCACAAGGGAGTCAGTCTTCAGGCAGCGCGTTAAGCGTGAGGTTAATGTCATGTAACAAAGTTTAATTAATTGTTTGTGTTCCTCTCCGACGTAAAATGTTACCGTAAAATTCCATACTCGCACCCCCCCTAAATTACTTAAACCATTTTCGGAATCAATAAAACGTTCACAAGTGTTAAAATAGAGTATTAATAAAACCCCCTTCCCCCTTTGTTTTGTAACGGTTTTCAGCCAATAGAAGAGTAAATAATGAAGAAAGTAATTAATAAAAGGCATTCACTACATCTGGTGGCTAGCGGTGGTCTTACATCATATTTTGTATGAGGCTTACCCACGTGACTAGTATTTCGATTAAAATTCTTCCAACCCGGTATATTAGACAATAGCATTAATGAATATTTTATTTCAATTATTAAAATATCTAAATGCAAAGTTTACCCCGTTTGCAGGCAAATTTCGATTTTCATTCCTTAAAATTCATTGTAAATGTAAATTCAAAATGGCGCCCCTTACATTCCAAATTATTCTGAGTAGAGTCGCTTCAAAAAAGTTCGCACGTCCAAATTTTTTTTGTTTGAGATTGAGTCTAGTGACTCAAAATTTCTTTTAGTTGTGGTGCAGTCGGTAGAAAAACTTGTCTGACTCAATATTGCAAGTCATTATTACGTTAAATTTCGTTCATTAGGTCGAAGAGGACATAGTTTTGAAAATTATCGTGCTGCCTGAGGACTCAATTTTTCTTTTTTTCATCTCTTCCACTGTTATGCCTGTTCAGCTTACCTTTGTTTACTTTTTGTGTTTAAACTTTTGGAATTAGTGATAATTGTGATCAGAATAATGATAAATAAATAAATGTTATACGGTCCTGTCAAAATGTTTCAGCAAAAATTTGTACCGATTGTAAAACATTTCATGAATATGAAAAATTTTCTGGTTTCATTAGCAGATTTTTGATTATATTTCGATTGGTTGTACATAAATTATAATGATAGGCTTATTTTAAATAATTGTTTGTAAGTTTACGGGCTTTTTGCTTTGCTTCGCTTCGCGCTAAAATAGGATTACGTTACATTTTAAGGGACAAATCAAAAAATAATCTTATATTAAATTTGTCAGATTTGGCCGTATAGGATTGTGTTAAATTTCAAAATAAGCAGAATTCATTTAACTGAAATAGAGAAATTGTGTTGTGAAATTTTCTATGTTTTTTTGGGATTTTTTTCATATACTTATTAATTATATACTTACTTATTAACTTATAGGTATATATTAGTTATATATATAATTTTATATATTTATATACTCAAAGTTTGGTAGGTAGGCTGATTATATTTTTTTTTCTCCATTTCTTTCGTTCATTTTCATGACAATTCCGACATATTTGGTAAAATGGCTATTGTATTGTACTGAAGGATTTCTTGTAGGCCTATCGTTAAATATTGTTTGGAGATTAACCATTACTACGGTATATGTCTATTGAGTAGTAAATTCTTAGTTATTTAACAAAATTTTAATTGGTTTAACATAAATAATCATAGGATTTTTCTTTAATAAGCACAAATGTTATGCATTAAATTCTAAATTGTTCTTTCCGCGCATAACATTGAATTTATTAATTATAGGTCTAAAATTGCGGTGGTACAAATATTTTATGAAATTTGGATATTATAATTTTTTTTTCAAATTACAGAAATTTGCATAGAAAGTTTTCATATTGGTTCTTTGTTTTATAGATTCATTTAATTTTATTTTTCTTTCCAGTTCAATGACAATGGTAAAATTTTTATTGGGAATTTAGAGTGTATTCTAAAAAGGATGTTTTGATTTGATATTTTAATTTGGGTATTAGAAATGAAAAATGTCCTTTTTTTTTAGTTCGAGCGTTTGCATAGAAAAAAATTACAAAATTATGTCAGGATATAATGCAGTTTCATTCGGTTACGTAGGGATATTTGTATAGAGGTTCGCTTACAAACAAAGCGACCGCTCTCAATTAGGCAATGTTTTGTTTGTTTACAGTAGGTTACGTGTATTTTTGAGTGCATATTATCTATTCTTATTTAGTATAACTATGCAAATTTTAGTTTCACTTGGAAACGATAAATTACTGGGATTTTTGTGATTTGCAAACCATACTGGGGTTTCTGTTGAAGGAGAGAGTTGTCTCTCAGATGTAATTTGCGAATTGCGAGTTCAATTCATATGAAATTTGACGTTTCAAGTTGGAATTACTGTATTAAAATAATTTTTGGTAGTAATATTTAAATTTTTTTTACTTTTTAATAACTGTTTTGGAAAATTATTATTGTTTAAACCTTCAGTCGGAGTTAACTAATGCATTTGAAACATTGGCTCAAGTGTACACTCGGAAATGGAGCCTTCTAGATAGCCAGTAACGTTTTTGTGGCGTCTTTGTGTGCTCCCCTCAAAGGGCAAGAGGGTTCATGATTGTCAGAGAATGGATGACATGAAGTTTCTGGGGTTCATTTTGTCTTTTGTATTTGAAAGTATTGATCTGATTTCTGACGATAGTTTGAACAATAATATTTCTTAAATTATACTAACAGTTACTATGTATGGGCGCTTTTATATTTATACTGTACAATTTTTTCGTGCGTTTTATGACTTTTTTTATCTTTCCGCTGTAACTGCCATAAGTGACCTTATTGGTAGCTAGATTTGATTAAATTTTTGCGAAATTTTGAGTGTAATTTTTTTTTTCCGTGAATTTGGCCAGAGCAAATGTGTAGTTAGTATTTCGAAGTGAACTGTCGAGAAAATTCGATAAATTAAATATGAAATGATAAGCAGTACAGAAACACGTTTCGAATAAACTTTTTTTTCAAAATTTCAAAGGCTCGGTTTGGAGGCAACCAAGTTGAATCCGAGTTCCATCAGTGAGTTTAGTCGACCGGATAGGTGATCGATCACCAATGAGAGAGAGAGAGAAGAGAAACCCAGACTGCGCAGGGACTTGGCGCAGGATGGTTTCGGAAGAGAAGAGATAGAAGAGAGGAACCGAATGCGCATGCAGTTGGCGCAGGACAGTTTCGGAAGAGAAGAGAAATTTACGTGTGCAGGGTCTTGGCACACGAAAGTTTCGATCGAAGATGGTCTACTGGTATTTTTCGGGCAGTAGCTGGTCACGCTGCTCGAATGCTTCGCTAAATATGTGTCGTAGCACGCGGTAGACAAGCCACGTGAGCTTGAACGGGTGCCTACGACTGTACTGTCCATACAGACATACAGTAGGTTCGTTGGGAAACGGCCTACGGCGGAGTGATCGTTTGATTGTTGCCAGTAGAAGAGTCTTTCAGCTGGACGTAGGAAGAGCAGCGTTCACCGACAAAAGTGGAGATGAGACAAGGCGAGTTTCTTCATCGACTTCTAGAATTGCAAATTCCGTCCAATTCCAGCGCGTGGTCCCGCTTTCAGTATCTCCCCCCCTGATCCTTTTAGAATTGGACGTCTCTTGTTTTTTTTTTCGCCATTGGAGAGAGAGCGGAACCATTATAGCGTGCTGCCCTGTTGCATGTTGATTGATGCAATCCCTTGCATTCTAGCGAAGTGAGCAGGAGAGCTGCGATTGAAAATTGAAGTCCGTTGTCAGCGTGCGGAGTGTCATCTAAACAACGTCCAGCAAATTAATGTACTGATTATTATGTAATGAAATTATAAGTGAAAGGGTGCGATTATTGCCCATATTGTTGTGTTTTTCGTGAAATAGTATGTGCGCTCTTGGTCAGTATTTTATGTAAACTTTTTCTTATTTTTTCTATGTCGCCCTGATAGTAACTGTATAACTATACAAATAACTGTTTCAAATGTAAAGCGATCGTTGATGGAATCGCGGGAATAGATTGTGAACTTGAGATTTGTGTAGCCACTGTAAGAAAATTTTCCGTTATTTTTTTTGGCATGTATAGATTAGTTACAGGTTGTAATTTAATTATTAGTGTGAAATGTTATTTTATGCAAATGTGAAAATTATAAAGTTTCGGTTTTTATAATATGATACAAAATATATGTGTGGAATTTGTCATTCTAATTATTTCTTGTCTATCAACTGAATTGTTAAAAAAAAAAAAAAAAAAAAATTGCAAAATATATAAATTTGTTGAATAAATTTATTAAATTGTTAAACGATATTAATAAGTTTTACTAATGAAAAACTTATTTTCAAGGGGGTGATGCGAGTGTAGTAATGCCTAGTTAAGAATATTAATTTTGTTTAATTATTATAATGTTTAATATAAATCATTTACTAATAATTGTGAAATTGTTTGAAATTGTTTAAAATGGGTAGAGTTGGCAGTCCTGAACAGACTACCCCCACAAGGGAGTCAGTCTTCTAGGCAACGCGTTACGCGTAAGGTTGGCGTCATGTAACGTAAAGTTTAATTAATTGTTTGTGTTCCTCTCCGACGTAAATTATTATAATAAAATTCCGTACTCGCATCCCCCTAAATTACTTAAACCATTTTCGGAATCAATAAAATTCAAGTGTTAAAATGAGTATTAATAAAACCCCTTCCCCCTTTGTTTGTAACGGTTTCAGTCTCGGTGTAGCTACCATGAATATAATTGTAAAGTAGGGTTGAAATGAGTAAAGAGAGTGTAAAGATAAATGAAATAGCGAGTAGAAAGAAGCGTAAATAATGAAGAGAAAGTAAATAAATAAAGGCGTTCACTACATTTTGCTTTACTCTTCAATTAAAAAATAAATACCAAAAACTGAGAAGTACATTTCTAAAATGTAAAAACTAATAAGTGAAATTATATAATTTGAGATTTGAATGGCAGATCATCAACTGCTCTCCATGTTAATTTCAAAATAAAAAAATGCTGCTCTTTTTTCAAAAATAAAAATAGCTATACCCCTGTTTACTAAACAGAGTGTATTTAGACACTCCTGACATCATTCACTGTGTGCTTGCTGACTGGGTATCACATCTGAATTTGTGTATTGAAAACAATGGTGGACATACTGAGCACGTTCTGTAAATAAAAGCTTTTGTTTTGCCATTTTTTATTTTTCCTATGATGCCGGACTTATGGGACACCCTGTATATATACACACACATATATATATACATACATACATACACACACAAGACGCTGCTTTTGCTTTACCCCTCAATTAAAAAACAAATACCAAAAACTGAGAAATACATTCTAAAACAAAAACTAATAAGTGAAATTATATAATTTGAGATTTGAATGGCAGAACATCAACTGCTCATGTTCTGGAGTGAGCTTATTTCTAGCAGGCTCATAAATATTACCTCTGGTACTAAAAAGTCTTTCACTGCAAACTGATGATGGTGGATCACTCAAATACTGTTTGGCCAACATTGGTAATGTGCCTGTTGTTGTGTTCTGGTAATTTTTTCCACCATTCAAAGGGGCACATGTTACGAGCAAGATCTGGTAGGCTTAGGTTATGTCTCAATTTCATTTAAGCATTTTTTTTGCGTCTCCTGTTGTTTCAGTTGAACTAGAGAAATATTTTTAGATTACTTTCTTTTTCTTGAGCTTGAACACCCAGGTTTAACAGAATCTGATTCCAATGCTGATGCTTCTTGTTCTTGAATGAGCTTTTCATGTTTCTGACTCTTGTCAAAGAATGCCCAAATATCTTTGATTTTTTTTAGCCTTTGGTTAAGAAGTTGATGAGCTTGAACTCCCCTCCCCCCCCTGTCCCACTACTTTCATTTTCTGACTCCTCTCTCAAGTCTCCTTCTTGACCAGTGCATTCGTTTTGATTCAAGTTCAAGAGTGAAAAAACAAGATTCCCAGAGTAGTCTTTTTGCTTCCTCTTTTTCAACATTGCTCATTAAGAATTTAATTTTGAATCGAGGATCCAGCACTGTTGCCAGAATCAATTGTTAGTGTAGGCACTGAATCTTTGTTTGAATGTTGTTTTCAAATCACCAAGTATGGTTTTAATTCCACTGACATTTTGAACAGCATAATTGAGATAATTTTCCATCACTCTGATAAAAGGTATCAGAGAAGCTACTGCTGTTTCGCTACTTATTTCTTTTGTGATATCTTCAAAGTATTTCAGAACCATCACTAATGTTTCAGCTAGTTCCCATTGATTATAATTTAATGGTTTTATTTTATGTTGACACTTTTGTGTGTGGTATGGGACTAATGATGTTCGTTTCTTTTGTTTTGTAGTAATATTTTTTTTTGCCCAAGTGCTTAGTTGGGTCTGAATACACATTGGTGTATGATCAATAACAAGTGTTCATATTTTCTTTAGTTACCTGTAAAAACTTGCCTGCTGATGCAGTTAACCTTGTGTTATTTTTGTTTTGTTAATTAAATTAGGCAAAGGACGCTTTACTTTTCTTAAATCCTCCCACCATAAGCCGAGGAGTAAGTCTTTGAAAGAGGCAGACTGGCTATGCCCTAGAGATCTTAAAGGTGAGAACCCAGTTTCAAGTTGGTAGAAGCCATCTATCTGACAATCTCAACCACATTAAAATTGGGAACTTGCTCACCTCATTCCTCCCATTCTTAGCAGTGTGGGTGGTGCTGAAGTCAAAGGATTTATTTTTACTCAATTGAAGGCCCTCTGGGTGGTCCTCACTGGCAGCTTAATCTCTCATCTCAGTAACCAGCAGCAGCTGCTGTGACCCCAACAACAGAGTATCCAGTAGGTGAGTAACCCAAACACATTCTTACACAAACCACTTGCCAGCATTGCGCCCCCATTTCACAGTGTTGTAACTTAGTCTGGAGTTCATCATGTTGTTGAGTCCAGTTTGGGTCTTCTGAAGAGTCTATATTGTAGTCCGGCAGGAGACTAACTTGTTCTCCCCAAATCAAATGATTTGGAGTTAATGGCTCCAGGTCGTTAATGTTGTCACTCACATAAGTGAGTGGTCTATTGTTGATGATGTTCTCAATCTCAGCCAGGAGAATGAGCAACTCAAACAAGTGTATCTGTTTTTCACCGATTGCTTTCTTCAAGCAATTCTTTACTGTTTGTATATTCCTCTCCCAGATAGACCCATACCAAGGAGAGGCAACTAGAATATACTTCCACTTTATGTTTGAATTTTGTACATATAATTGTGCAACTTCATTGCTTAACAAGTCATTAATGACCTGTTCACCAGCCTTGAAACATTTAGCATTGTCAGTTCAAACTGTCTTGGGTACTGAATGTCATGCACAGAATCTCTCAAAGACAGCAACAAAAGATTCTGCTGTAAGGTCCTCCACAACATCCAGATAAACAGCTCATGAGGCAGCACATGTAAACAGTACAATGTACATTTTTTGTTCAGTGTCAACCAGGGATGGGGTCAAATACGTATTTGTATTTACAAATACACAAAAATGGATATTTGCATTTGTATTTGAGAATTTAAAAAGCTGCATATTTGTATTTGAATTTGTATTTGAGCCTTTTATTTGCCGTATTTGCTTCAAATACACTAATGTAATTTAAGTTAAATGTTTTAAATCCATTGTACAGACAGTAGATATCTTAATGTTACTTAAAGGGAGGCGCTGGTGTAGTGGATAACGTCGCTGCCTCCGGATTCAGCGGTCCCGCGTTCGAATCCCGGTTGGCTGGCGATATTTTTCATTTATTTCTGGCATCGCTTGGGGTTGAATGACCTTCACGATTCTTCGATAACTGCTCTGTAATAGCCTTCAGGCTCTCAGAGCAGGAAGATTCGTGTCTCCTTACGGAGTCCCAAGTATCTAAAACCCTGCAATCTCCTACTGGATCCCGATCCTAAAGATTGCTATAGGTAAAATAAAAAAAAATAAAAAATAATAAGAGTTGGCAACTTTATCTTGACTGCTACCTCTCTCATCCAGAGTCAGTGAGATCAGCACCAGAACCCAGCAGTCATTCATGAAAGCAAGATGTCTAGTAATGTGTTTAAATGTTATGGACCTAAGCAGCCTGGTTCCTCTTCTGACCCTAGTCAATACATCGTTAAATGCAACTACTGTCACAATAATGTTGCTGGTTCTCTCAAGAGCACATCCAACCTCTGGACACATATAAAGGTTAGTCTATACTTGGTTTAATTACAATTATGAGCATCCATGGAAGCTAAAATAAGATTAATATCTTATATCTCTTTTATAGTATCTTATTTATTTATGCTTATTGGTAAAAGTTAACTTAGTGTCAGGCTGGGTGAGTCGGGACATTTCAGGACATGGGGTGAGTCGGGACATTTCAGGACATGGGGTGAGTTGGGCCAGTTGGCATAATTGCCAATGAACATGATCAAATTAGTTACTAGTTATTACCTATCTTTGATTTCATTTATAATATTTGGCAGTGTTTTCTTTTAAACAAAGTTTTGACCAAAATGCTGCAAGTAAATATACCAGTCCATCCTAAAGCTTTTATGATTAGGATGTAGTTTTAATTTCATTGTGTAGTTTTAAATTATTCTACATAAAACAATTTTAACAAGTGCTTCTAATATTTCAAGAGACACCATCCTGCCGAGCTACAGAAACTGAAGCAGCCCAAGGAAGAAGAGCCACAGCAGTCCTCAATGACAAATTTTTTAAGGTTACAAACAAACAGTGCACACACAATGATCCTCGTCAGAAAGCTTGTGATCTTCATCGCTAGTAACCTTCAGCCATTGTCATTGGTTGAATGCCAACACTTTAAGGACTTTGCACAGTCACTTAACTCCAGCTTTGTGATGCCTAGCCGAAAATATTTAAGCAACACCTTATTACCAAATATGTCAACAGAGAGCTTCACAGTTTACTCAAGCAAAAACTTAGCCTTGTCAAGAATGTCAACCTGACAATTGACATCTGGTCCAGCCGAGACATGCGTTCCTACATTGGAATTACTTGCCACTACATCAGCAATTTTAAACTTCAGTCAGCAATGCTTGCTTGTACTCAGTTCCGTGGCACCCATTCAGCTGAGCACATCCGACAAAAGTACCAGAAGGTCATTTCTCTCTTTGGCTTGGAGGGAAAAATCTTCTCAGTTGTAACGGATAATGCATCCAACATGTTGAAAGCTTTTGTCAGCTTGCCAGGTATGCATGCACAAGAGGATACTACTACTGACATGGATTATGATCATCTGGAGTTGGAACCTGATGACATAAATGACACAAATCATGACCTGTTGATTTATCTTCCTACACACTACTCATGCTTTGCCCACACGCTGCAGCTGGTTGTAAAAGATGGGCTCAAGGACACTGGATCTCAGCTAACCAAAGTGATTAGTAGGGTGAGCAATCTGGTTAGTCATGTCAGACATAGTAATCTGGCCACAGAACTCTTCGAGGGAGAACTGAAGCTTGAGCAGTATACTGCAGTGCGATGGAACAGTCAGCTTAAAATGATTAGAAAGTTTTGTATGGTGAGTCCAGAGACTATGGAGAAGCTAAACTACGTTGGAAAGCTCTCACATCATGAAAATATTATCCTTGATGAAATGATTGACATACTCACACCATTTGAGACTGCCACTAACTTTGCTCAGGCTCAGAATCAAGTCACCTCTAGCATAGTTCTACCATGTATAAGGGGGCTTTAATCAGAATTGTCTGAACTTCAAGAGAAATTCACATGCAACTTTGTCAAAACACTAGCAACTTCTGTGACAAATCATTTGTCAAAATATGAAAACATCAAACTTTTCACATTTTCTGCAGCTCTTGATCCAAGATGGAAACTTATGTGGGCTACCCCTGAAGAGGTAATCAGCATTCGCCAGAGCCTTGTTGAGGAAGTTTCAACCATTCTCCTACACATCCCTGACAATGCTCCCTCAACTGCGATTACTGCACTTGCACCTGCGAAATGGTCCAAGTTATTCAAATTTATGGAAACCAGTCCGCAGGCCACTACTGCTAACATCCAGCCAAAACAAGAAATACCTTCTGCAGAATCTCAGGTAGACAAGTACTTGGCTATGCCCTGTTTGGCTGAATCAGATGATCCTCTACAATACTGGCAACAACAGGCTATGAACTTCCCTCAACTGGCAGAGTTGGCTTGCCAGTATCTGTCAGTACCAGCTTCGTCTGCCCCAGTGGAAAGACTGTTTAGCGTTGCAGGAAAGGTCTTCCGACCAGACAGATGTAATCTAAGTGATTCACTTTTTGAAAAACTTATGTTTATCAAACGCAATCAGTAAGTAATTCATGTTCTAGTTTACTTAATTTCGCAAATGTTACTATTAGTTTTATTTCAAGGAAGTTATGTTTATTAAGTGCAATCAGTAAGTAATTCATGAGATATACAGCCGGGAGGGCACACAAACCTCCAGGACCGAGCACATACATTGGAGGAGCGTAAAAAGCCCCAATGTACATGCTTGGACCCCCTTGCGGGGATGCATTATAATAAAACAGTCACATAGTGCAAGGACCTGTGCATATAACTACAAATTGATATGAACAGTAAAAATCAAACATTGAAAAATATGAATTTATTTTCTTTAATTATGCAAAAGTGCAGAAATATCAAGTGTGAAATAATTTTCTCTAATAAAAATAATAAACAAGGAATTTGTTACTTTTCTTGCCTTGGTGTGAAAATGAAGTTACTTTGATGAGAGCCAAAGTATTGCAATGTTAAGTTTTATACAATAAGTACTATACCAGTATTGTCTTACTTGAGGGATAGCCGAAGTCAAGTAAATATTATCCATTTATATTTAGGATGAAATTGGTACGAAATTTGCAAATACAGTAAAAATTGTATTTGCATTTTATTTGTATTTGAAGCTTCATATTTGTATTTGTATTTGTATTTGGGGATTTATAAATTCGAATATTTGTATCTGTATTTGAATTTAGCCATAAAAAAAATAGTGTATTTGTATCTATATTTGTATGTGGGCAATTGTATTTGACCCCATCCCTGGTGTCAACCACCCCTACAGTCAATGCCTACAGTAGGGTGGATCGATTTTACATTTTTTCGATTTCCATATTCTAATAGAGACAAAAACTTGCGCATGCATGAGAAAATAGCCTCTGCAAAATCTTAGCTTAATAGGTAATCATCATCTGCCCCCGACAGAGCGATGAAAATCATATTTTAGTAGTCAAAAACATATTTTTCTTATAATTTTTAAAATATTTCAATATGCGTGTGTGTTATTTCATGCCTAAGCAACGATATAAATGCTATGGGAAATATATAAATGCATTATTTAAGACAAAGAGCCGATCTGAAAATATGTATAATAATTATACATATTTTCAGATTGGCTCTTTGTCTTAAATAATGCATTTATATATTTCCCATAGCATTTATATCATTGCTTAGGCATGAAATAACACACGCATATTGAAATATTTTTAAAATTATGAGAAAAATACATTTTTGACTACTAAAATATGATTTTCATCGCTCTGCCGGGGGCAGAAGATGATTACCTATTAAGCTAAGATTTTGCAGAGGCTATTTTCTCATGCATGCGCAAGTTTTTCTCTCTATTAGAATATGGAAATCGAAAAAAATGTAAAATCGATCCACCCTAGCCTACAGTTTCAAAGGGTCTGTTGAGAGCAACTCCTCTGGCAAAGTAGGATGATTTGGTTTCCTATAGGGCCAAGCATGAATATGCCTATATGTGACACACTCATTCAGGACTGTTTTAACAGTGATCCTTCCCTTGGGTCAGCTCTGGCTCCAGCCCAATACAAAGAGTTCATATTTAGATACAAACTTTTTATGCTATTTTTTTTTTATTTTGAATGATTTCTAATTGGACTTAATTTTTTTCAGGAAATGTGTTAATTTTTAGAAACAAACTAGTAAGCTTAATTTTTAAAAATTGAAAATATTAAGTTTCATTCTTCTTTTTTTGAGCCCTTTCATAATGACAACTAGATCTCAAAGTCAAACAAAGTCCGCATTATTTGAATACTTCACAGTTTCTACAGATGGAAAATATTTCATTTGTCACTGTAAGAAAGAAAATAATGATGAACAATTATGTGAAACTAAAATTAGTTCTTGTACAAGCTATGATACAAAAGTACCAGCCCAGACTGGCAAGACATCAAATTTAAAAAGACATCTACAACGATTTCATCCAAAAATTTTAGAAAGTGTTAATAAGAAAGAGAGTGAAGCAAGTCAAGCATCCACCTCAACTAAAAGTAAAATTTGTCCTGGGAAACAATTGCAAATGTCACCATTAACAAGTTTCTTTCCTAGTACCTAATAAAGTTACTGTAAATATGACCTCAGATAAATTCAAGTAGTACATCATAGAAATGGTGGTAAAAAATAGTATACCTTTATCTTTTTTCTCAACACCAGCTTTTTTAGGTCTTAATGGAGAAATGGCCAGTAAACTCCAAGTTTCTTTGGATAGAAATAGCATTAGAAAGATTGTGATTGAAGATGCCACACACAAAAAGGAGGAACTTCAAAGAACTCTTAAGGAGCGCTTTGTGTTCCTCAAAATGGATGGATGCACTCGCCATAGAGTTAATTATTTTGCCATTAATGCGAGATATATAGATGACAACAATAAAAAGGTGACTCAGACACTGGCAGTAAGGAATACACATGCACATCACACCAGTGAATATCTTTCTAAGTTAGTCGAAACTGTCTTACAAGATTTTAAAATAAAAAAAGAACAAGTTCTATGTATTGTCACTGACAATGCTTCGAATATGCTAAGCACTATTGAAAAACTAAATAGAGGGACAGTTACTAAGGAAATAATGGAAAATGAAGATTACATTTTTGAAATTGATTCTGCAAATGAAATGATAGTGACAGAACAATATGATGAACTTCTAGATGATATTGCTGAAGAAGCCACTATGCTATCTCATATTCAACACATGCGCTGTGTTGTGCATACATTGCAGTTAGCAATAAGGGATGGATTAAAAGAACAACATGTAGCAACTATGATCAGCAAGTTCAGACAGGTAGCCACTGCAGCCAGAACACCAAAAATAGACTCCATTGTGAAGAAACATTCAGGTATGGGAGCTATTTTAGATCAAGATACTCAGTGGGGCAGCACCTATTTGATGATTAAGCGTTTGCTTGATCTGAAACCACATCTTGAAGACCTGGCAAATCAGAATGTCTCATTAACTGAAAATGAATGGATGCAATTGACCCAATTAGAAGTTCTGCTTCGTTACCCTTTTGCTGTCACTAAAAAGTTTCAAACAGAAGAATTAACTTCTGGTGAATTCTTGTTGGCATGGAAAGAATTAATATTTTGTCTCAATCAAACAGGAGGACTACTTGCTGAGGGAATTGTTTCTTCGATGAAGAAAAGAGAGGTATTACTATTAGAAAATGCAATTGTATTAGCTGCTGTTTACATAGACTCAATGAACAGAGTTCTATTAAATGAAGATCAAAAAGTTAAACGAAAAGAGGCCCTCTATGACATTGCATTGCGCATGGAAAAGCTGGTATCTGAAAAACCAGATGCCCAGAATGAAGAAGATAGCAGCATTACCAACCAATCATCCTCTTCAAATGATGAGGAAGATTTCACAAAATATTTGGACAGAATAGATAGATCAAATGCAAAACGTCTCAAAGTAGAATTAAAGAATCCTCTACAGATGAAAATAACCAAATTCAAGCAAGAATTCTATGCTGAATTAAAGGAAGTAGAAAAATACAACCACTCCTCTAAACTGACAGTTGACGATATCATACCCTTATATCCAAAGATTATAAGGAATGTAGCTAGTATTGTATCAGCTCTACCACCCACACAAGTCAGTGTAGAACGCCTCTTTTCAGCACTGAGAATAGTGAAATCTGATTTAAGAGCATCAATGAAGGATGACTTAGCAGAAGCCATTTTATTTCTGAGGACAGGCATGTAATGAAGATGTATAAAAAGTAATAAAAATTATTTTAATTTTTTTAAAAGGCTACATTTTCCAAATAAACATTCTATAATACAAACGAATAAGGTTTTTTTTTTGTCTTTTTGTAAAACATTTTTTTTTGTCATGAAAGGTGTAGGTAATATTATTAATAAATGATAAAAAAAAGCCACAAAGGCATAGCTATAGTCATTAGAATTTAGATTAATAGCTGCAACAGGCTTTGGTCTAAATTTTAAAAAGTAGCCTGATGAATCATGTGATAGTGATGAAATGTTTTGTGTGGCTGCCTGCTATGGCCTATGAGTAGCAAGGTACAATTTCAAAAGATTTATCAATCATTAATATATGGTGAGAGGAGCCAGAGCCAGAGCCGGAGCTGGGCATAAAAAAATGCTGGAGCCAGAAATTTGAAAATGCTGTAGCCGGAGCTTGAGATTTTGGTGCCAGCTCCACAGCCCTGCCTTGCGTATCCAACAAGTTTTTCTTAATGCAGTTAGTGTCTGTGGTACCCTGATATGATGTACATCAGTGTGTGTTTGTCTGATGATTAATGTCAGATAGCTAAATCTAGGTAAAAGGTGCAAAAAACCACTTTTTTACGTGAAGGTCAAAATATGAGAATAAAAACCCACTCTAATAGACAGAGTTTATTTCCACGACAGTTTCGACGCCCACTGGCATCCTCCTCGGAGTGGAAATAAACTCTGTCTATTAGAGTGGGTTTTTATTCTCATACTAGGTAAAAGGATTGGATGTTTGCTTTTGTAAGACAGTTTTGACTTGTCTAGTCTCCCTTTACACCTTAGAAGACCTTCCTCATCTCTGAACAAGTTTAGATCCACAACTACTGATGGTACAGGCTCTTTTGTTTGTTTCCCATTAGTCAAGAATTTTAACTCTTTATTGTACTCCTCCTGTTGTGCATGCCCTATCCAGTACTTGGTTGCAACTTCTGTATAATTGTGATTGTTCTTATTTAGCTGTTTGTTAATTGTAGTTAAACAGTTGTGAGCAAACCTCAAACAGTAGGCTGTGACCCTGAAAGTTTGCTGAAATCAGAATAATGTTCATAATTAGTGATTGGTTCAACCTTTTCATTCGAAAAGGTTAAATTTAATGTCAAGTTAACTTGTTCTAAAAGCCATTGGTCTGTATTACAGAGCCACTTAGGTCCCATGAACCAAGTTTTGTTTGACTTCAACAACTTGTAGGATAAACCTCTGGTCAGGAAGTCTGCTGGATTTTGTTTAGTTGGAACATAGTGAAAGTTGACTTGTCGGCTTTCATTAGCTTCATTTATTTCTTTTAGCCTGTTTCTTACAAAGATGTTCTTACTATTAATGCTATCATTCTATATCCACTATCCAGGCAAAACAAGTCTGACTGTCGAGCAGGATGTGAATATCAGTTATGTTCACATCATGGTAAGCATCCGTAAGCAATGAAATGATTTTAAGCTAACGCAGCAAACAATAGTTCCAATTGAGGTATGGTTTTGGTAGGTTTGAGAGGTGCAACTTTCCCTTTTGCATAAATTAGATGACTTTCTGTAGGACTTACAAGGTACACACAGCACCCATAAGCCTGTGTGCTTGCATCAGCAAACACAAGAAGTCTCTGGGGTTTATCCCTAAACCCACAGCACCTTTGTATTTTAATGTTCTGCACTTTTGTTAAATCAGCAGCTAATTTCTTCCAAGATTTTTGATCTTCAGTTGTTATTGGCTCATCCCACCCAACATTTGTCCTCCAAACTTCTTGGAGGAAAATCTTTGATTTTATTGTTGTGTAGTAATGTCTAATTAATAATAATTAAGAATTAAATGTTTGTTTATAAGAATTTAATAATGTTCAAATGCTCAATTAAGTTTTATTAAATAAGAAATTAAAAATGGTTGTATTAAAAAATATAGGAATACGAGTTGGCAATGCCTGAACATAGGCTAGAGGCTGGGTAGAAATGCCTGTGAGTCATCGGACAGCCTTGAGCTTAGTAAGGTGTTTTGTGTGTTAAATTGTAAATTTAGATTATTTATTATTTCATCTCTCTCTCCGACTTAAATGTTAACGTTAATTTTCCTGTTAAACTAAAAGTGTTTTCGGTATAAATAAAGTTAGTAAAGTGTTAATAAGCGTATAATTAACCACCCCAGTCTCCCTTGCATTGTTTGAATTATAATAGCTTTCCACTCAGTCATATCTACCATATTTATAAAGTACAGCAAAATGAGTGTGGAAAAGTGTTTCCAAGAAAATAAATTTGTTACAATTTAATTAACACTGACTGCCAGGGGGGGGAGGGGGTTGGCTATGTAGGTCACCCCAGGCCATTTTAGTTTTTCCTGTGAAAAAGGTGTCATATATTCTACCAAATATAATGCACCATGTTTCGGTTTTTTTTTGCAATTTGTTTGTCCTTAGTTGGCAATTAATAATTTTCAGATCATGTCTCAGTGAGGCCCCATCAGCTGTATGTGGCGGACAATAATTTGTCGGTGTAGGCCGTGTCCACCAAATTTGGTGGACAATGTCCATCTGCCAGATTTGGAGGACATGACTTTTAGGGAAACCATCCAATTTTACGGTATTTTATCATTTATCTAATGCTTTATTTTTTTCTTTTTCAGAGAGAGGCTAAAATTCAGACAGTCTATTTTATGAATTTATAACACTCTATACCCCAATGAATAGGCCTAAGTGAAACTGTTGTGATGATAGTACTTTGTCTCTTCTTCTTGATGAATCATGTGATGATTATGATGATTCGGATAATGATCCTGGTTGGGATCCCATTTCAGAAAGTGAGAATAGTGATAGTGAAGAAAATGAACTTGATCTTGGAATAGATATTCAACAAGAGCTTGCAGAAATGAACTTGGAAGAAGAAGATAGCAGTGAGGTTAGCATAGTGAATGATGTACATTGGGATGATTATTAGGGATGTGCTGGATATCCGGCAGTTTTTGCACTATCCGGTATCTGGCTGGATAGTGGCACTATCCGGCACTTTTAATTAAATATCTTAGATGATGAATCCTTAATAAACACTTTTATAGGTAGCTACAAAGTAATAGCATTATTTATTATTAGCTATATTAGTTAGTTTTAACCTCTCTATCTGCAACAATGGCGACCCAAAGAGAGAAGAAATAAGTTTAATAATCAAGGGATCCAAAGAAGTGGTTATGAGTCATAACCACTTCTTATGACAACCACCCTAACACAATAATAATAAACAGAAACAGAATTAAATTGGGTTGATCTTGTGAGAGGTTCTTCATCTGCTGAATCGTTAGTGGCTACAGACTCGGTCTTCTCTTCATGCAGTGCTTTGAACTTAATGCTAGGATGTTTACTTTGAATGTGATTCCACAATGGTTTTGTTGAATATGACAAAGGTGTTTTACCACGCACGATGTACCTCCCATTGTTTGTAACATCACATAATTTGCACTCCACTTTATGTTCATTTTCCACACACCAGACTTTAAAATATTTCCAAATAATTGATTTTGATTTAGAAGACATAATTCACTTTTATTTCTAATATTAACGACTAGAAAGTCTATATTTTCACAATTTTTCTGAAATGAACAAGAAAAGTAGTAATGTACAGCCTGGAGTAAGAAACAATAGTAAGGTTCCCTAAGACTAGGTACTAGGTAAAACGAGTGAGCTTTTAACATATGCATGGAGTGATGCAGTGTTGCCTATTAATGCAGAAATGTACCTATTTTGCTTTATTGTTCAATGATTTCATTAATTTGTTAAAGATGCAGAATAAAAACAAATAGGTACTTTGAGATTGCTATAAAATATTAATTTCAAATAATTTAATCATTTAACAAATGTATTTTCTCCACTACCAAGAGGTGGGGCTGCTAAATTCTAACAATTTTAAATTTCGTGGAAAAGCATTGCTTGGTAACTCCACAGAGTTGGCCAAAAACAGCCATCACGGCGTACCCGACAAAAATGCAACAATTTTGATATTTCCATTTTTATTTTGGTGTCCAATAACGGACACTATGGCGGTAAAGGGTTAAGTTTATTAACATGCTCAAATATGTCTGTAAGAAGTGCAAGACGAGCAAGGAAGTGGGGGTCATGGAAATAATGAGCATTCTTATGACCCTGATCTTGTAGGAACGATGCCAGTTCACTGCGAAGAAGGAAAACTCTTTTCAGGGTTTTCCCCCGAGAAAGCCATCTGACAGCAGTATGCATTAGCAGTGTCCGATGTTCACTATTTTCAGCAATGCACAACTGCTTGAACATGCGGGAATTCAGATCTCTCACCTTGACGTGGTTGACAGTTGTAATGACTACTTGCATCACGTCAGAGAAGCTCAGAGACATGTCTTTTGATGACAAGCTCTGTCAATGGATGATGCAGTGATTTATTTTGATGTGAGGATGCATTCTTGATAGTATTCCACGCAATCCTATATTCTTTCCCATCATTGATGGGCACCATCCATGCTACATTCGCATACTTTACTCCAGTTCAAGTTGTTTTCTGTGAAGAACTTGTTTATAGCATTAAAAATATCTTCGCCTCTTGTGGTGGTTTCAAGTGAAATGCACGCAAGCAGCTCTTCAGCTACCACGAATTCCTTGAGAAACCTACCGAAGGCCAGAAGCTGGGGCTGTGATGTGATATCCATTGACTCATCCACTGCCAATGCTGTCCATGGGGAATTTCTGAAGTCTTCTAAATTTGCTCCTTCAGGTCCACTGCAATACACTGGATGCGTCGTGTCATGTGTTATTGCTGAAAGTAATATCAGCAGCAGCTTGACTAATTTTCTTGGCAAATGGTTCTCCTTCAAATATTTCACTAAAAATTCTTAACGACGGTTTTATAACTGTTTCACCCTCCACGAATGGACGTTTTCCCCGAGCAATGAGGAAAGCCGTCTTGTATGAGAAGATTTCCATCTTCTCTTTCTGAGTAAGAGCTTTGGTAAGAACAGACTGAGATTTGTCAAATGGTTGTAACGCTGTTGAAAAATTCTTCTTCGAGCCTCTTCTGGCAGTAAAGCAATGTTGGCATGAGTATCCAAGTGTCTCTGCAGCTTATTTGGTTTCAAGGATTCAGCAGCAATTTCCTTCGAACACACAACACAAATCCCTCTTCCAGCGACGTCAGCTATTCCATATTTGTCCAGAAATGATGAATTGACTGAGAGCGTTTTCTCTTCTTGTTGGGCGGCTCTGATGACTTTTGCAAAAACGTGTCCATTATGCTGTAATATAAAGATACATATTAAACACAGAATTACTAAACAATTATCCACATGCTTTAAGAAAACTCAAAATTATAACTGTTCACGACAATAAAACAAATAACAAAACATTGATTTTCAGTGTACTGAGAGAGAGAAAAAAATTACAAATCAGTAATAAAATCATAAAGCATCAGTTATAAATACATTGTAAGATCACTGAATTATAAAACATTCACAAACATCATTATAAATATTTGTTATAAAAACACAGAATTATTAAACATAGTCACAAAACATCAGTTATAATGTTATATCAAGTTGTAAGCACACAGAATTATTAAACATAGTCACAATTTCACAAAACATCAGTTATCAACATGTTGTAAACACACAGAATTATCAAACATAGTCAGAAAACATCAGTTATCAAGATGTTGTAAGCACACAAAATTATTAAACATAGTCACAAAACATCAGTTATCAATAAAACAAAATCACAAAACATTAATAATCCAAACACATACAGAATTACAATTGCATACCAATAAAATTATTAAACAAAACCACCAACCATTAATTATTATAAGTGCGTTCTAAGAGCACACAAAATTCTAATCCAATGATTAAATTGCACGATAATATAATAATTAGAATCACAAACCAATAATTAGTGCAATAGTAGTGCATGATAAAACACAAGATCATAATATGTGGTAGCACAGATTGCAATTGAAAGCAGTAATTATGAATTTGAAATAATGATAATTTTAATAAAAATAGTTGGAAGCAGATATCATTATCGAATTATAAAACACAAAATTTGAATGCCGTAATTATAATTGTATGGCAATAAATCTAACACTCAGAATGCAATTGTAATTGTGTGCAAATAAAACCCACATACGTAGCACCAATTACTACTGGATAGCGTTGGAAATATAAATACCTGATATTGTCATCAGTATCGATGACAACTGGACGTCCTCTTTGGTCGATGTTCAGGAGTAAAATGAGTTGATCAGTGCAGCTGAACCTTCAGTGTGGGACTGTGGGTTGTCAGTGACGTGTGGCTGAGTCTTGGGTCAGAAAAGGCTTAACACTAGGTACCTGCTATTAATCCGGTGACCTAACCCGACCTCACATGCCTCTCCCACTTTACTGACCGCACTTGTCCCCTGACCTGACTGGATATATAATGCCAGACAGATGTTTTCTCATGACACCTGGCCTATTTACAATGGCTGTGACCCATGCAAAGACACTTGCGACCCCATCGACCACATTGGCTCCCTGCGACCCTTTGTGATGAGGCTTGCGACCCCGGGTTTGGGAACCACTGCACTATATCAACTCCTCCCATTGTAAAGTTGTAGTCGCAAACTACTTTCGGTCTCTTCTTTGGTCCACCTCTAGTTGTGACAACTTGTTGAGATGGATTATGACAAGTACATAACAAATATACATCCTTTTTCTCTTTCCATTTCATTGCCATAACTTTCCCTCTTTGAAAGGCAATAACTTCATCCTTCTTCAATTTGGCTCTTCTCAGTTCTTCGGGCATCTCCTTGCGATTTTGCCTCACTGTCCCATATATATCTGTACGATTCACAATAAGTAGGTCGGCTAATTGGGGACTATTATAAAAATTATCAACAGTAACGCAATATCCTTTATTCAGGAGAGGTTTCATGAGGGTCATGACTACTTGAGAAGACATTGGAAGCTCTGTAAAATCCGGATCTAATTTCGTTCCTTTGCCAACATAGATCGTAAATGACCAAACATACCCAGTTTTAGACTCGCAAAGCATGAAGTATTTTATACCGAATCTAGAGCGTTTTAGTGGCATGTATTGGACCCATCCAAGTTTTCCTTTATAAAGCATTAGGCTCTCATCTATTGCTACGTCTCTCTCGGGAAGGTAGAGAGTTCTAAATTTATTTTCCAAGTGACAATAAGCTTCATATATCTTGTTTAGTTTAGGGTGAGGATGAGTTTGGGCATCAAAGGTTTCATTGTTGGAAAAAAATGAAGATATTGCCTTATCTTCTTATACCGCCGAAATGGCATGGTAGCTGCATAAATAGGTGTTTCAATCAATGCATTCTTTGACCAATACATTTCTTCGACTGGCTTCTTGACAATGCCTTGTAACATCTTCAGCGCAAAGAACACTCACATTTCAGCACGAGTAACAGGATTCCAAGTAGTGCCATTTTGTTCGGCAAATCTGTTTGTCTATACATATTAGGTCCAATAATTCATCATCAAAATACAGATTGAAAAAGTCCAATGGAGTCATGTTGTCATTCACATCAAATTTTATTTCAGGATTTTCACTAAATGGAAAATGAGGCGGCGTGGGTGTGAGATTTTCTGAATTACAATCAATTTTACACCAAACACGTTCATCAAAAACTGTTTCTTCATCTTCCAATTCTGAACTAGTTACTAATTCATCATCATTGGAGTCTGACTCATCAGAAGTTTCTAAATCCTGATACGCTTCTTCACTAACGTCACTTCTCTCTTCGTCACTACTCATTTTATAAAATGGGGTCTAAATTGGAAATAAATAGTGTATAAATAATACACTTCAAATTGTGAATAAGTAATGTATAAATAATACACTTCTCAAATTTTGATGTAAATGCAAACACAGACACACTTCCTCCACCCGCAGCTACCAATTCTGAACTAAATAACTACATAGGTGTTGTCCAGTTTTGTACGGCGAACGGCACTGTCAGGTGTAAGATGTCCCGGATATTTATGTACATGCACAAAAATACCATATGATACACGAATATATCCGATTCCATCCAAAATCAGATGGCAAAAAAAATTTTTTTTCCACGTGTTAAAACGGGATATTCTGAAAAAAAACCACTATATTTCTGGATATTTCCGGGTTGGCCCGTTAAGGGGTTAAGATCACTACCAACTTCCATGAGCACAACTCATTCACTGATGATGTATAAAATATGAGGCCTGCTTATATATGTTCTCGACAAGTGACAACAAAAGCCGTGTTGAAACATGTTAAAACCGTGGGCTACAAGATGAAACCTGAGTACATCTGTGCCGAGACTGTGCGCGCAGCACAATGGTAGTATTCATGTACAAACATGTAACAGCAATCGCCGGCCTGCTTCAACGTGCATCAGATATGATCATATTTCATGAATAGTTATTAGCATCTCTATTTAAAAAGTATCTTTGAAAGTGTATCCCGGGATACAAGCTACATGACAAAATGTATCTTAGATACTTCTCAAGATCCTCCAAAAATAAAGTATCTAAGATACGTATCTTGTATCTTAAGATACAAGATACTGCCCATCTCTGACTATGGGTCATACAACGTTTTTATTTTGAACAGTGAAATCAGCACCCAGAAGAACCCCAAATGTCAATTTTCATCAAAATCTGAGTCAGAGTGGTGACATGCATTGGGTGATCTCTCCTGGAATGCCCCAGATGCAAACAAATGTTTCAAAGTCTTTTCAGTCTTCAATTTTGATACTTTCCTGCACTCTTCATTGTGGAAATTTACGTCAATGCTATGTGTTGCATATGATGTCCAGTTTTCGTAACCAATTCCAATGCGGTTCATCTTTTTTCATTGATGATCAAAGTCTGAAAATCTTCTCCAATTTCAATAATTCTTCCACTCTTCATTGTGAAAATTTACGTAAATGCTATGCTTTGCATATGACATTTCCAAGAGAAATCAAATTTGTGAAATTTCTCTCTGCATGCCCAATAGTAATTTTCATCATGGTCTCTCTTCTAAACAAGTGAATGATTCCAGGCTGCTTCCTCGTAACAGAGTTTCTGACTGAACAAACTTTTTTTTTTTTTTTTTTTTAAATCTTGCTCCTCAGCGAGTGTTGCAAAATGGTGGATGAATGATTTCTTTTAATCCTAGTATGAGTCTTTTTAATAAAGAAAAAATAAAATAAATAAATAAATAAAATGAAAGCAGTGCAGGGACCTAGTAGCATGAACATGGGAGGTATAGATATATACCCGCCAATTATAGCTTACAGCCTAGCTTCTCATTACAGTCTGAATAAGCCTGAATAACCTTTTGAAAATCATAATATTAATTTCTGCATATCTTTTGACTGAAAACTATTTTTTCCATTAATCTTCCATTTTCCATTAATTGTTCCATTAATCTTCCTCTAGTCATGGTACTAGGCTGGCTTGGGGTGGGCCCTGGTGGGCTTTCATTTTATATTTTCACATTTGAATTAACCAAAAAAAATAGTTCATGACCATCAGTCAATCTGTGACTAGGTCATTTGGATGGTCTCCGGTCGGCGGTTGGCAATGGAAAAGTCAAGGAAATTTAAAATACATTCTCAGCAGCCACCCTGCAATTTCCTAGAGAGATATTTGTAGACCAGTACATTCTCAATGCTGGAACCTTGTTATATGACATTATCATTGTGCAACCTAACACAACCATTATTTCTTCTGCTGTCATGTTTATTTCCTCCTTTTTTGTTTGCTCATAAATCCTTAGTCTCATGTTTGTAAAGTGTGCAATTTGTAGGAAAAGGCTGCTTGGAAATAATTGCAAAAACATCTCAATTTCAGAGTTTGATCTGTTCACTTTAGCTGTTACAATGCAATCTTTTTTTGCTGGAATGTTCATTCTTGGGCAAAAATTATCAGTGTTACGTGACCATGAAAAAGGGTGCGCAGACATGCCTTCCTTTGCTATTTTCATATTTTCATTCATGTTATTTTCCACACTTTCTCTTGTCAATATTTTCGTCGGCTTATTTTTACTAAGAGAATTATTATTTTGGGATGGACAAATAAGAGAAGGCCTATCACTTTTAGTATCATGAGTATTTCTATTTGATTTGGAATGAGCTCATCAAAGTCTCCATCATTTGTATCGCTTGGGGATCTTGGGGATCAAATGCCAACAGCCTTCCTTAGGCATCTGCAAGACCTGGCTGGACAGACCAATGAAGGAAATGATAAAAACTCAGCCTTAATGCGTCGCCGCTTCCTCAATGGTCTCCCCACTGCCCTACGGCCAATGCTCCATTGTATGCCAGATGATACAGACCTTCTCACTATGGCCAAAACATCCAATAAGATGACAACCAAAATCTGCCTGGGCCAAGTAGATAACCACGCCCATTAGGGTGCATCAAACGCCCTTAGGTTCTTGGATTTTAATGTCTATTCTCTCAAATGTTACACTTGTTGCTAGAAGTGTGTATGCCAAAAATTAATTAAATTGGAGGTGGTCCTGGGTGGCCACCGGTCACTTTTATATTTTCGCGGCAATTTTCGGGGGCCGCGCTATGTAAAAATATCTATTTTTTTTACTTACCAACCAGTTGACTACTTACATTGTTTCTTTTAATATAGAGTTGCTAAGGGGTGATTTACATAACATTTGAGAGAATCGACATTAAAATCCAAGAACCTAAGGGCGTTTGATGCACCCTAAAGGGGTGATTACATAAAACATGTACCATAAACGAAACTTCACTTATAGTCTAATAATATCCTTTATTGTCTTTCAGAAACAATGGAAGCTGTAACAATGGAAGCTAAGAAGACCAGATTAGCAAGTGCCATTTTTGGTCTTGGCAATGCTCTTACAGAAGGAGATGGTACATTGACAGGAGTCCACCTCCCAACTTGCCGGCAGGTTCTTCGATGCGTGATGTGGCACATCCAGAAAGAAATATGTGAAGGCAAACAAAACACAGCCACTCAAATGGAAATCTGCCAGCATAGTCCTTATCCAGCTGAAAACATTCTACACTAAAGCAAATATTCCTATGCTTTCAGACCATCAATGCTGCAAACTAATACTTGACCTTCTTAATGACAATAACAAATTGCGTCAAATACCTGTTTCTCGCAGAGAATCTCCAAACACTTTGGCTAAGTTGCAATCCATGAATGAACGTCTTGATAAGACCTTTGGTGTATGGACAAAAGATGCAATGACAAACATTAAGAATGAGGAAGATAGAGCATTTTTAGAGTCAATGAAATCTGACAGAGTAGCCTCATTTGGTAGTGTTGACAAGAAGAAAGCTGATAAAGATCGTAGAAAAGAAAAATGCATCTTAGCGGAAGCTTCAAGACGAGAATGTCATGAATCATCCAGTGTACAAGAGATGAAAAGTTCTGTATGCTCTGATGATAGTGCCTCTGCAGATAGCTTGGAAGAAACTGAAGAAGAGGCGATTCCAGAGCTTCAAAGGAAGCGTAGTCACCACAGATCAACATATGCAGGTACGTCTGCCTTTATTCCTCATGATATTCTGAAAAGGCCTTCAGTCGTGTCTTGTGTGCTACTCGACTAAACATAACTCCTGTTCAACAGGCTGTGCTCACCGAAGCTGTAATTCAAGAGGCAGGAGGTGATCCACGTCGTGTGGCAAGTCGTATTCAACTGCTGATAAGGCTCGACGATCAATAACAAGTGCTATCGCCAAAGATATTCGAGAAAATTGGATCGCCCCAACAGCTGCAACACTTCACTGGGATGGCAAGCAGATGCATACGCTCACAAACAAGAATGGCAAGGAAGAAAGATTGCCAGTGTTGGTTGGGAATGCCACTGATGTAAAGCTACTGGGAGTGGCTAGATATCCTCGTGGAAGTGATATGTCTCAGGTGACATCATTGCCGAGCACACTTACACGTTTCTACATTCATGGAAGTGCAAACAGTCAGTTGTCAACTTATGTTTTGACACAACAGCATCAAACACTGGACACGTTACAGCTGCCTGTGTTACCATTCAATCAAAACTGGACCGTGCTCTTCTGTGGTGTGCATGTTGCCATCATGTTGGAGAGGTAATCCTGGATCATGTGTTTGACGCTCTCAAAATTGAGACATCAGTCCCAGAAGCATCTTTGTTCCAAAGATTCCAGAAGAATTGGGAACGCATATCGCATGCAAAGGATGAAAGTTTAACCAAAATTGACATTTCAATGTACAATGATGATGCACAACAACTGCTTTTATCCTGCAAAAACAAGGTTTTAAGCACAATCCGCACAAGCGCTTCATACTGTAGGGAAGACTACAAGGAAATGGCACAACTCTGCCAGGTAGTCCTCGATGATGATGTCACAAACAAGGAACACTCCACAGACCTGGGGCCATGCATAAAGCAAGGTGGATGTCAAAGATTCTTATTCCATCAAAATATGCCTACTTGAAGAGCAAATTTCTGTACTACCTCGAGGAACTGTAACAACACAACATCAACAGGAAAAACTGAAGGAGTTTGTTGTTTTTGTTGTTTATATTTATTGTGATTGGTGGCTCATATGTCAGTCTGCTTCAAATGCCCCATGGTTTGATTTGTGCTTATACAAGACTCTGCTCAACTATAAAGCTGTCAACTCAATCATTTCAGTCAGCGCTGTGAAAGCCTTTGATAGACATTTGTGGTATTTAACCCCAGAACTGGTTGTTTTGGCACTGTTCAGCAATGCAGTACCTCAAAAGGAGCGCGTGCCTTGCAGATGTGTTACTGGCCATACAACTAGATGAAATGCCAAGCACTCCAAAACACCGCTACGGTTCTGGATATGCAAACCGTCATTTCCAAAATTACAGAAGCGACAACCCTGGCTGATCTTGTGAACGAGGACTCGTGGTCTACAGTGAACCTTCTTCACCTGGATATGACCTTCCTAACAGAGGATGTTGACAATTGGCAGAACAATGACCACTTCAAGGCAGCCAAGTCCATTGTGGATGGGTTAAATGTTGTGAATGACCCTGCGGAGAGAGCAGTAAAGCTCACAACTGATTTTGTCTCAGCTGCAAGAGGAGAAGACCACTTCCAAAATCTTCTTCAAGTGGTTGAATGTGACCGCAAAGCGAGGCCAAATTTGCGGAAACGAGCAAAGTTGTAGTAGTGATATTGGCGTTGTGTTTTATACATTTTCAACTTTCAATCAATGTAAGTATAGTAATACCGAATATTTGTATATTAGTATTATAAGTAATACCGAATATTTGCCGAATATTCGGTGCATCACTACTAAATATATAAAAGTGGCCGGTGGCCACCCAGGACCACTTCCGAGTTGATTTATTTTTTGCATACATACTTCTACCAACAAGTGTAACATTTGAGGGAATAGACATTAAAATCCAACAACCTTTTGAAAATCATGGGGCGTTTAATGCACCCTAACGCCCATCAATCCCAAATCTGCGCTACACAGGAAGACACTCAGAGTCTGGCTGCGCAAAGTATTAAGCTATCCAAAAAATTCTTACAAACAATAAAAGAAGAATTTAAAGATCTCCGAACAGAGCTAGCCAGCAACAAAGAACGAGAAGCTCTTCAAGACGAGGACCACCCTCTAGTCCAAAGAGAGCCCCCCAACCCAAAGCTGGACAATGCCTCATTCTACTACAACCACAGCCACCGCAAACAGGTCAGTTGGTTGCTCCTAATCCAAATCTATTAGCCTTACCTCCTCCTCCTCAATCCCCATTCCTCAGCCTCATTCTCAACCTACTTCCTTACTTCAGTCTACTGCTCATATCCCTCCTTGCTGGTATCATGAAAGGTTTAGAGAACGTGCAATGCGCTGTATCGTACCTTGTCCATGGACTCCTAACCCTCCTTTAAACTAACCAGGCTAGTGTCACAGGCATCCGACACTACAGCCAATCAAGCTTCTCAACCTATCCTTACTTCAACTAACCCTACCACTACCTCATCTAATCCTACCTCAATTTCAACTAAGTATTACTCTACCTCAACCAACCCAACCTTTCCTACAAATAATGTTCAACCTATTACTACACACTCAACTACCTCATTTAACACTGTTAAACCAACACCTATTTATGCAAGTAAAGTTAAAGAATCGCAACCTACTTATTCAACCACAGCTAATTTAATACCCTCAACAAATTCTCCAAATACAACACAAACTCCTTCCTACAGCAATACTAACCTTCCTCTACAAAAAACTAATGATTCACAAACTGCTGCACAACCTGGTCCAACATTCACCTTGCATGATCCACTCTCAGGCTATGCATTTCTTATTGACACTGGAGCTCAATACAGTGTTATTCCTGCAACAGCCACAGACCGTGCAAATGGACCATCTCCCTTCATTTTACGTGCAGCTAATTCTTCATCTATTCACACTTATGGATGTCATTCTATTTCAGTTTCTCTTGGTTGGACTTAGGCATGTTTTTCACTGGATATTTCTTGTTGCAGATGTATATACCCCAATGTTAGGCTCTGATTTCCTTTCTGCAAATGATTTACTAGTCCATGTTCGTAGAGCACAATTAATTGATAATGCCACACATCTTTCAGCAATTGGTTCTCCTACCTCACACCCCTCATTATTGGCAAGTTGTCTGCCAGTGCTCACCTGCTATAGAGCAGCTTCTAAATGAATTTCCTTCCCTTACTCAACCCTGTTCTAAGGATACCCCCATTAAACACTGTTGTCCACCGTATTGATACAGTAGGCTCACCTGTTTTCATCCACCCACATTGCTCAGCTCCAGATCATCTTGCAATTGTGAGATGAGAGTTTGAACACATGCTCAAACTCAGTATTATACGGCCTTCAAGCAGCCCATATGCCTTTGCTTTACACATGGTCCCAAAACCTGCACTCAGAGACTGGCATCCATGTAGAGATTATCGTGCTTTGAATGACGACACGATTCCAGATCGCTGTCCCCCTCCTCACTTACACAATTTTACTTCTGCTCTCCACGGCACCACAGTATTTTCACACCTTCACTTGGTGAGAGCTTTTCATAAAATTCCTGTACACCCTGAAAACACACAAAACTGCTATAACAACCGCTTTTGGATTGTTCAAAATAACAAAAATGCCATATGTACTGCGTAATGCGGCTCAAACTTTTCAACGCTTCATTGATGAAGTGCTGAGAAGTCTCTCCTTTACATTCACATATGTCAATGACATTCTCATCGCAAGTTGTTCTCCCTCAGAACATATTCAACATTTACACTTAGTTTTTTCTAGGTTGGCAGAATATGGTGTACTGCTAAACCCTGAAAAATGTGTCTTTGCTATAAATGAGCTCACCTTCTTAGGACACAAAGTTACTTCGAAGGGCATCTCTCCTCTTGAAGATAAAGTATCTATGATAAGGTTTTCCCACAACCGCAAACCCAAAAGCAACTTCATCGCTTCCTAGGGATGGTAAATTTCTACCATCGCTTCATTCCTCAGTGTGCAAACATTCTTGCACCCATAACGTCTCTTCTTCACCAATCAAAACGGGGCAGATCCACTGCAGTTTTGTGGAACCCCGAAGCTACCAATGCTTTTTCACAAGCAAGAGGCTATAGCAAAAGCTACATGCCTTGTTCATCCTCAACCAGACATTCCTCTGAACTTAGCCACTGATGCCTCTGATGTTGCAGTGTCAGGAGTGCTCCAGCAGCTTGTTTCAGGCATTTGGGAACCTCTCGCATTCTTTTCACGCAAGCTCTCACCTTCACAAATGAGGTACAGCACTTTCAGTCGAGAGTTGCTGGCAGTATACCTCTCCATCCATCATTTCAGGCCATTCCTGGAAGGATGTGACCAGCATTTTTACGGATCATCATCCGTTAATATTTGCTCTCCATTCTCAATCAGACTCTCATGCTCCTATTGAGAGAAGACACCTTCATTTTATCCTCCAATTTACTTCAGACATTCAGCACATTTCAGGTTCTTTGAATGTTGTGCTGGATGTTCTATCTCGCATCTCATCAATTTCTGATCCTGGACTCACACACATCAACCTTTCAGAGATGGCTGAGGCTCAGTCCACAGATACAGAACTCCAATCCCTTATTAATTCACCTACTTCATTGCAATTCTGCTCTTTACCAGTTGAACCCAGGTCAGACTTGCAAGTTTTGTGTGACGTCTCAACTGAGCATATTCAACCACTGCTCCCACAAGGACTGCGAAGAGCTGTTTTTGCTAAACTTCATTCCCTTTCTCACCCAGGAATTAAAGCTACCCAAAAATTAATTGCGGCTAGATTTGTCTGGCCAAGTATGAACAAAGATATCTGCAATTGGACTCAATCTTGCCTTCAATGTCAGCGTACCAAAGTTCACCAACATACAAAGTCAGAATTTGGTACCTTTCCTTCGCCAAAAGATCATTTTGAGGCCATACATCTAGACATCGTCAGCACCCTCTATTCTTCTCAAGGTTATACCTATCTTCTCACTGTCATTGATAGGTTTACAAGATGGCCAGAAGCTGTTCCTTTGACTTCTTGTACAGCTTCTGCAGTAGCTCATGCCTTTTTGTGTTGGGTTTCCCATTTTGGAATACCTGCTACCATTTGCACAGACAGAGGTGCTCAGTTTGAATCAGCATTATGGAAGGAACTCATGCTCCTTCTTGGGACTGAATGCATCAGAACAACTAGCTATCACCCGCACTCAAATAGGGTGATAGAATGCTTCCATTGTCAACTTAAAAGTTCCTTGCGAGCCACTGATCCATCTATCACATGGGTGGACCAGCTACCCCTAATCCTCTTTGGAATTTGTACTGCTCTGAAGACTGATCTTGCATGCTCTGCAGCAGAATTAGTTTACGGTACCACACTCCAGTTACCCGGAGAATTTTCCATACCCAGAGATGGGCAGTATTTTGTATCTTAAGATACAAGATACGTATCTTAGATACTTTATTTTTGGAGGATCTTGAGAAGTATCTAAGATACATTTTGTCATGTAGCTTGTATCCCGAGATACACTTTCAAAGATACTTTCATAAGATACTTTTTAAATAGAGACGCTAATAACTATTCATGAAATATGATCATATCTGACACACGTTGAAGCAGGCTGGTGATTGCTGTTACATGTTTGTACATGAATACTACCATTGCACTGCGCGCACAGTCTCAGCACAGACTAGCTGGAATAGTTTGCCGGTAGAAGTAATTAGTAGCACGTCTATAAACATGTTTAAGAATCGATTGGACGCGCATGTTGATAGAAAGGGTATAGTTTAAGGTAGTAAAATTAAGGCTTTGTGGGGATAGATCCCACAGCTCAACACAAGTGTTGTGGGATATAGGGAGGCAGCGTCTTGGGTTAGGGGATACACTCTGTCCTTACACACCCCATTTAAAGAGATTCCTCTGCCGAGCAGTGCCCCCCATAGTACTGTGAGGTATTGAAAAACTCATGATCTTCACTTGCCCCACAAACACCTTTAAATGGGAGACCCATAATGGGTGCACACACATTTCTACATTACTGTACAGTCTTTACAGCCACACCTACACTTTTCCTCGTAAGTGTATATTGTAATGTATATGGTTGTAAATTTGACTTGGTCCGCAATCGATATGAACCGTGACTTGATGGATACCGTAATGAAATTGACTGGATTCTTTGGATCTGATATATTTGCATGTCCATTATATAATAGATATATAGTGTAACATATTTGTAGATAGTAGTCTATTATGACTTGATCCTCTGGATTGAGAGATTCTATCTTTAGTTTTAAATCGCTAATTAATTATTTTTAAATTGATAATGTATATGGTTGTAAATTTTGACTTCGTCCGCAATCGATATGGACCGTGACTTGATGGATACCATAATGAAATTGACTGGATTCTTTGGATCTGATATATTTGCATGTCCGTTATAAATAGATATAGAATGTAACATATTTGTGGATAGTAGTCTATTATGACTTGCTCCTCTGGACTGAGAGATTCTATCTTTAGTTTTAAACCGATAATTAATTATTTTTAAATTGATAATTATTTAGTTTCGTAAAAATTGGTCGTTGCCAATTTACCGGCAGTTTTTAAATAAGTATGTTCTTGTGGTTCAGAACCCACGTAAAATTGTAGGTCCCCTCCGCCACCACGGAGGACATACACAATACACAATTACGAACACAGGTAGACCAGCCATGAGTGGATCCTAGGGTCTTTGTTGGTCTGAAACATTATAACATTATAACATCCCGCAGTTTTAACATGTTTCAACACGGCTTTTGTCGTCACTTGTCGAGAACATATATAAGCAGGCCTCATTTTTATACAACATCAGACAATGAGTTGCTAGGGTGGGTCGTACTTAGGTGACAACATGAATCTGAAGGAAATCCTACCATCGGGGGTGTCTAAATTATGTGTTTTTACATGGGGAATTCAAATATGAGCTTATTTTTGGATAGGATAACTCTAACCTACATCATTTTGTATTTCTAAATTGCCAATTTTACCCTTTTGAACCCCTTTATAATATATTAAAAGATATAAAGTAAATCATTTATATTGACAAGGCCAAATCAACTTTACATATATTATTAATAGGTGAACTGCATGTATATCACTGGATATAATTACAAAGATCATTCTCCTGACATCTTGAACTTTGCCAGGTTGCACAAATCCTGCTTTGACTCAGACTTGGACATCAGCTTCCTGCTGGTCTCCTGAGCCCTGATCCCTCCATCCCTCTTTTCCTGTGAGAAGTACTTAGCAGAAGCCTCAGTCACCATTTTAACAACCCTCTCAATGCTTTGTGTGTGGCAAGGCCAGTTGCGCACCTCCATGGGGGTGTTGATGAAATTTTTCACCTCTGAGGTGCTTAGAGAGCAGGTGAGAGGTGGCTCTGACACACCTTCTGACCAGCTGATCAAGTCACCGATGCTGGAAGCATCACAATTGATGTCAGGTGTCCTTCTGCTCCTAACAGAGGAGTCCCCCAGCTGAGTGTCTGGGTCCCCCTCTCCCCTGATGGCCAGGATTCTCCCACCCCTTCAATCCTCTCCTTCTGATCCTCAGAGCAGAGTAGTGTTTGGAGGATGACTTCACTGTGGGCATACCAAGCAGATCTTCTCACAGTTGGCATCACAATATCCAGCACCTCCTTTCTCCTTATAATCCTATAATCTCTGGCTTTGACACCCAGAGCCTGAGAAGTCTGTTCGCTGTGGTGAGCCAGCGGCTGTGGTTTACTGGTCCTATCTCTAACAGAGCCAGCCTGCAGGAAGTACTCCATCCCTGACTGCACAGACAATTTTATAGCCATAGTATTGATCAGTTGAGAGATCTTGAATGACCTTGTCAGGAAGCTTGATCAGTGGAGGGCCAACAGAGATTCGGGTGAAGTTTGGATTGATATCAAAGTCTGTAGCAGAGTCAAGGAGCTTTCCTATTGGCCCGGATAATTTTTGTCTGACAGAGTAGGGCCATCAAGGTCAACAATGAGATGGCGCAGGGGAAGTTCAACAGTGTGCAGGTTGCACACCAACCAGACCAGCTTTCTCCCCAGGTGCAGCTCCAGCTTTCACACCAGTGTTGACATTTGTTGAGTCTCCTCCAATGGCCAACAAGGTCTTATCATAACCCCTCTCTTTCAGCCAGGCAAACAGGACCTTAGCAATCTTCTCCGCATGTGACTCCTCTTAGTGCTTTCTCTCGGGTAAAGTGGAATAGATAGTAGCTTGCCAGGCTCACTAACAACACATAGTGTTTCCTTGATCTTTGCGGGAAAAGATTGGTCACTGCCCTCAGCTTCCATCATCACATTGGTCAGGTCAATCCACCCATCAAAGAGGATGCAAGAGATCCCCCCCTCCTCCCTGCACTTCTTCTCGAACTGTTCCCCCAGCTCTCTTGACCTTGCTCTTATCAATCACTTTACTTGTATGTCTTCTGTGATGATTCCTGCGTCAATCAGAGCTGTTGTTGCTATCGCTGCAGTTGGCCTCAGCCCTATGCCATACCTTACACTAGGAAGGGCAATGTTTTGAATCTCATCATAGTTTTTCTGTACCTTTGCCGAAGCTGCTGGCTCAGGGTCAGTTTGAGGGAAGAGCTCAACTTCAGGAACAAACTCATCTTCATCACCACTTCTCTCCAATTCCAGATCCTCATCACCATCTGCCAAAAATCTCTTAACTCCTTCCTGGCTGCCTTCTCTGCTACTGCAGCACTTTCCTCCTTGCTCCTTCTCCTTTTCTCTGCCTTCCTTTCCATCCACTGCCTTTTCAATGTCCTCACCTGTCTCTTGTGCTCTGGTAGATCAGGACCCCTATTTGGTGGGGTCCCTTACTTCCAACCTTCTCTTTCTGTCCCTTGATGTAGGCAAGATCTTTCACAGGAATCTTTTTCTCTCTGCTGCAGGAACAGTTAATGTGGGCTTGGATAACACAGCCCTCACAGCCTCCCCCCTCACAACTGGTAATCTGACACTTGCAAGTCAAAATATCAAAGAATTTGTCTAACTTGACAATGAACCTCTCTTTGGCATCAAGTTTGCCCTTCCCAAGAGAAAACTTCACTGCCTGATTCCAGACCTCCTTGAGCTTGGACATGATGGTCACTTTTTCATTGATAACAGGTGGCTTGAAAAGAGCATTATATTACATTGTGTGTGTTTATATGAATTAGTTAGAACAATGCTCTATGAGAGATAACGTGAGCAGCCATGATAGAAAATGTGAGAAGACATATTCTGGGGTAACTACAATAGTAAAATAATCAACAATTTAATAATAATCAACTGCAAAATGATGTAGGTTAGGGTTATCAGAATTAAATATTTTCTTCAGAATTGTGTTCTATACACCAAAATATGTCATTTGAACACCCCTCTCCATTGATTTTAAAAAAATGCATAGTATGACCCACCCTAATGAGTTGCGCTCGTGGAAGTTGGTAGTGATCTTAATATTCTTATCATACATTAATCAGTTACTGTAGATTGTAGTCTGTATTATTCCTTAGTATACTTTATAATGTCTTTATTGATATTAAAGTGAATCAGTGATCAACTTCAAAATGGCTTTTAACATGTTTCAACACGGCTTTTGTCGTCACTTGTCGAGAACATATATAAGCAGGCCTCATTTTTATACAACATCAGACAATGAGTTGCACTCGTGGAAGTTGGTAGTGATCTTAATATTCTTATCATACATTAATTGGTTACTGTAGATTGTAGTCTGTATTATTCCTTAATATACTTTATAATATCTTTATTGATATTAAAGTGAATCAGTGATCAACTTCAAAATGGCTACTTCGACTGTTACTGATAATGAAAAAATCATTGAGCAAAATAATGTAATGGACGACGGTATAATTGGTGACATCACTGACATGGTTGATAATGATGCTCATGTTAAGTGTTTTGACGGCGATTACAGTGCATTAATTGAAAATGGGAATAAAATCACTACCATTGATATTAAATGGAAAGTTTTTTAAAGTGTCAGAATTAAATTTGGATGGAGTTTCTATCAAATATATTTGCCAGTTATGTGTCAAAGGAAAGGCTATCTCTGCAAGCTTGAATGGAACATCAAATCTACTGAAGCACATGAAGGTTAGTTTGTTAACTTGGTATTAAATTAGCATTAAGAGTTTTATTATATTTTATCACTATTGTCTATTTATCATATATGCATATGCAGCATATCAACTTTTTAGTAATCAATACTAAATATACATATACTGAAAGTCTGAAACTCAAAATACTGAACCCTATACCACCTTGTGTAAAGAATTATTTACATTTCAAATAATGCTCTTCAATCTGAGAAAATTGAAAGTTTTCGCCATTCTGCCGAGCGTCAATAAGTCTTTACATTCAAAGCTTCTCAGCAACCTCCCAAGCTATTTATAAATAATGAACATTATATTCCTTCGTTAATCAGCTATAAAAAGCATTGACAAAACTGTCTGAAATTTAAAATTCAGGCAGTATAGGGTTAAAAAATGTGCGCTTGAGATTCATTTGTGTATGGTCATTGGTCAACATATAAATGATATAATGTTGATATGTTGTGACTTGTGCGGTTGTGCCTATATTGTTTGTTTTCTATTTATATTTTATTCAAGATTATTTATTAATTATTATGAAAAGTGAAAGCGTGCTAAATGATATTTTGTTAATACAGTCATACCCCGCTTTACGTCAGTTCATTTTACGTCAAATTCGACTTTATGTCAGTTTTCAAGAGCAAGATTTTGTTCACACTACGTCGTTTTACTCGACTTTACGTCGGTGTTGAAAAGGGTTAAAAAATATAGAAAAATGTCTAAAATGCATATAATTAAGTTGAAAATAGCATAAAAATATAATAAAATGCAATAAAATACAATTAAAAGCATAAAAAGCATATAAAATAATTTTATTTACAATTTTGAAATCGAATTAGAAACATTTAAAAACAGTAAAAGTTCTGTTTAAAACTGTATAAAAAGGTATTAAGACAAAAATATACAATTAAAAATATTAAAAAACAATAAAATACAAAATACAATAATATACAATTAAAAGCACTTAAAAATATTGAAAATTACCGTACATTACAATAAGAAATAAGAACTAACACTTTCGGTCTGCCATATTGCCTTTCGATGACGTAGATGCTAGATTCAAAACAACGCCGCCATTTGTATTTTTACTGTTTCGATACGATGGTTTCTGTGCATTTATTTGCAATTTTCCAAATAATTAATACACCATGGGTCCTATGAAAGCATCCAGTGCTAGTGGTGCTAAACGTAGTGTCATTTTGCTTGATGACAAGTTGAAAATGATTAAAAGATATGACAATGGTGAGAAGGTTGCGTCGATTGCTCGTGCCTTCGGTCTGGCTCGAACGACAGTGTCGACGATAATCCACGACAGGGAAAGGATCTGCACTTTTGTACAGGAGAAGGCCCCATGCACCGCTGGATCGACCATCAATGTAAAGAGGGGCATCATTTACAAAGAGATGGAGAAGCTTGTGTCTCTTTGGATTGAGAGAGAGACGCACAAATGCATTCCCACGAGCCAGATCCTGATACAAGAGAAGGCTAGGTCTCTGTTTCAGGATCTGCTCAAGAAATATCCGGATGAACCAGAACCTTCATTTGTTGCAAGCTCTGGATGGTTTGCGCGTTTTAAAAAATGCTATGGCTTGCACAACGTCAAGATTCAGGGTGAAGCTGCCGCCGTCGCTGATACCGTCGCTGCCAAGGAGTTCCCTGCCACCCTTAAAGCTATCATCGAAGAGGAAGGCTACCTGCCGGAGCAGATTTTCAACGTTGACAAGACAGGACTTTTTTGGAAGAGGATGCCAGACCATTCCTTCATAGCCAAAGAAGAGAAGACCATGCCCAGATTTAAAGTTGCGAAAGATCGCCTCACGCTTATGCTTGCGGGTAACTGTTCCAGCGATTTTAAGCTTAAGCCATTGCTTGTGTACTGAGTGGCCAACCCTCGTGCAGTTAAGAACATTCCTAAGGCTTTGTTACCTGTGACCTGGATGTACAATGCCAAGGCCTGGGTGACCATTGTCATCTTCGAGGATTGGTTTTTTAATCATTTCGTTCCAGCTTTCGAGAAAAATTGTCGGGAGAAGGACATACCCTTCAAGATCCTTCTCATTTTGGACAACGCCCCTGGCCATCCGACGAACCTTGGCGACTTCCACCCTAACATCAAGGTCGTGTATCTACCACCGAACACAACATCGTTACTTCAGCCGATGGACCAGGGTGTGATTGCGTTGTTCAAATGCTATTATCTCCGACGAACTCTACGTCAGGCCATCGACGCGACTGCAGAGGAGGAGGGCACCACCATCAGGGAGTTCTGGAAGGACTACAATATTAGTCATGCCATCCAGAACATCCAGTTAGCTTGGAACGAGGTGACGGTCACAGCCATGAATGGAGTCTGGAAATGTCTCTGTCCATAATTCACCCATGACTTTGAAGGTTTTGAGGGGCCCACAAAAACTGTTTCCAAGAACATGTTGATGCTGAGTAGAGACCTCGATATGGAGTTGGAGGAGGAGGACTTCGATTCCTTGATTGAAGCAGGGAAACAGCCACTGACGAACGAGGAGCTTATAGAGTTGGAGGAGCAGACGAAGGAAGAAGACGCGAAGCCAGACGTTGCCCCTCGGAAGTTTACGATCAAGGAAATGCAAAGGGGATTCTACCACATCGACAAGGGACTGGCGATGTTCGAGATGCAGGACCCCAATGCACAGCATTTCGCTAAGGTCTTGAACGTTGTTAGGCGTTCACTGTGTTTTACATTTGGTGTTTACATGGTCTTTCGGTACAGGTATACTAAGGCAATTTTCCCTTGTTGCTCTTTATACTTTTTTTTCATGTACAATAGGCTATTTTTACTTTTCATTTTCATATTTATTATCTATAGTATTAAAAACATAACCATAAAGTGTTTATTTATAGTTGTATCTAATCGCTACCATCGTCAATGTGTTTTACAATCGGTTTTCGGTAGACTTAGGCACCTCTGTTCACTTTACGTCGGGGTCCTTGGAACCAATTACCAATGTTAGGCGGGGTATGACTGTATATGAGTGGTTCATCAACTCACCCTTTCAATCAATCAATTTAGTTGATAAGCTAAGTTAAAAATTACATAAAAAGTGAAGACTAATTTATATTAATTTTGCTGGAATATTGTTATTTTTACAAGTGATATATATATATATATATATATATATATATATATATATTAGGGTGGTCCTCAAGCATAGGGGGGATTTTCAAACGTATATTTCTCTTGCTCCCAGGGTCTCAATCTGTGAGGTTATGCATAAAAACACTGTGGTTAAAATGTCATTGAGAAATAATAATATTTACCCTGTGCTCAAGAAGGTTGAAGTTATGCCCCTATGTGGGCCATTGACACGCCTTGCTGAGAGGGTCAGATTGTGTGTGGTGTTGCACTAACCATTGACAGATTAGTGTTTTTTTTGGCTTGCCTTTAGAATTGGTATTAAACGTTTCCAATGTATCTTCCCCAGGTGTTATTTTGGTGAAATGGCCAGTACACGTTCAAAAGACTTCCTTGTGACGCCAGTCTCTGCACTCACGGGGAGCAAGCTGCCGTCCATCGGCGACGTCCTCGGCCTGACTCTGCACAAGCTGAGCACGAAGGCGGCAATGACGACGAGGGAGGCTGTCACGGCCGTTGCTGATGAAGTGCTTATCTTGTGGACGAAAGCGCGGATTCCAACGACGAGACGAGACCACATCACTGAGAAGCTAGAGAAGTTGTATGGCAAATACAAGCTTCTCAAGAAGAACAAGAATCGACGCTCAGATGCCCAGATTGCACGGGAAGCCTCCTTCCAGCAGATGTTCTGCAACCTCTTCGATGTCGCCCACACTGACGCACTGAACATGATGAACATCGAGGAGGAGAAGGCCTTCCTGATCGCCCAATGAGAACCCGGCCGCAGGGGGACCATGGGAGGAGCTGATGTGGTCCTGGCTCGCACAGAGCGCAATGTTGCGCAGCGGAGGGAGGCTGAACAACGCCATCGGCGCCATGCGACTGAAGAAATGGCCACTACTTCTCAAACAGCAGAATTGGCCTCTTCCAGCTCGAGCTCTTCACCCCCCAGTGACTCTCCCACCCGTGGCACTGTCAGAGGTTGCAGCCCACCCAAGCAGTGTCAGCTGGCAAATATTTCACTGGCACTGGCAGCTAGCTTGGACCGCACGAAGCTGACTGACCGTGATGCCGTTTACGTGCTCAGTGAGACGGCTCGGTCCCTTGGCCACAACATTGATGAGTTGAACATCAACCAGTCGTCCATATAGCGCCAGAGGATGGCACAATGCCAACAAGTTGCCACTCAGCTCAAGGAGCCCTTCCATCGAGAAGCTGCGCTCGTTGTTCACTGGGATGGGAAGCTGATGGCGGATCTGACGTCCAAGGAACAGGTTGATCGACTCCCGATCCTGGTCTCTTGTGGCGGCGAGGTGCAGCTCCTCCAGGTTGCCAAGCTTGGTTCCGGTACTGGTGCAAACTGTGCCAAAGCTGTGGTGGAAGCTCTGCGAGACTGGGGATTGGATGACAAAGTTGGTGCCCTCTCGTTCGACACTACGGCTTCAAACATGGGAAAGAACACAGGTGCATGCGTGCTGATCGAGCAGGAACTTGGGAGAAGCCTCCTCTATCTGGCATGTCATCACCATGTCCTGGAGCTTCTTGTCAGTGCAGTTTTCATGGAAGCCCTTGGACCGTCGTTGGCACCCGAGGTTCAGCTCTTCAAGCGATTCAAGGCACAATGGGAGTTTGTGAACCAAGAAGATTACGACCACGTCATGAGTGATGCCAACGCTCTTCAAATCATCGAGGATGATGCAGACTCCATCATCGAGTTCTGCAAGAAGGCCTTGCAGAAAGGTCACCCCCAGGATGATTATTTGGAGCTCTTGGAACTCACCATCATTTTCCTCGGCGGAGTGCCCCCTGGATGTCGAAGGTGTTGTACGCCCTGAAGGTATGGATGTTCCGGCGGCAGTTACGGCTCACAGCCAAGGAAGAGGCCGGAGTTCAGCGCCTGAGCGTGTTCGCCGTGAAGTTCTACACAAAGGCGTGGATGGAGGCCCCGAACGCGGTGAAGGCCCCCCTGAGAGATCTCTGGCTCCTCCAGGCTCTGGAAAAATACGAAGACAAGGAGGTGGCGAAAGCAGCCAAGTCGAAATTCGCCAACCACCTGTGGTACTTGTCCGAGGAGTTGGTGGCCCTGGCTCTCTTCGATGATGATGTTCCTCCGGAAACGAAGGCAATGACTGCTGCGATGTTGGAGGAGCCAACGGAGGAGGACGACCCGCCCAAGAGAGCGTCGGTCCTGGTGTGCTCTTCCCTGTCATTAGAGACATTCGTGACGGGAAGGACTCGCCAGTTCTTCGACCAACTCCAATTGCGACGTGGATTCCTGGAACAGGATGTGTCGAAATGGCCGGACAGCGAGCAATTCCAAGCGGCTGCCGAGGTGGTCCAGAACCTGTCCGTGACCAACGACCATGCCAGGCGGGCCGTGGCATTGGCACAAGAATACAACAGGCACCACACGAAGGAGTACCAGCTGCAGTACATGCTCCTGGGTGTTGCAGAGCACCGGAAGAAATTCCCGGATGCTCGGAAGGCCACACTGTGAACCGGGCAACAATGAGTGGCATCAGCACCCATGAGACCCCCACCCCTGAGCGGCTAATACCCTTAAATGGGGGGGACCCGGAGGCTGGTATACCCTATAAACTTCAACCTTCATGAGCACAGGGTAAATATTATTATTTCTCAATGAAATTTTAACCACTGTTTTTATGGGTAACCTCACAGATTGAGGCCCTGGGAGCTGAATAATTCCAACTTTCGATTTTGAGGACCACCCTAATATATATATGTTAACCCCTCCGTCTATGGCCCTGAGTCGGTTCGGAATCGACGGGGGTTCTGGTTAGGAGGCAAGCAATGGATATTTCTTCTATAACATTCTAATTCTTTTCGGTCGCCTCTTGTTAAACTCTTGGCTACAGACTCGCCAGACTGCTATGCCAATATCTTCTATGGTGCTTGGGTTGTCTCTTTCTCTCGCTTTATGGGTTGACGATTATTAATTCTTCTCTTGCTATAATACTCTGATACTTTCTCTTGGTACTAAACTTATCGATTTTTCTTTTATAACTTATTGACTTAACTGACTAAATTCCTGAAGAGAACAAGGCTCGAAGGAAAAGATAGAAAACTTTTTCTACTGTGGTTTACTTCTCAAAATGTACAGGTAGTGCTCTGAATTTACAGGGGTAGAGGTTTGACCTCTTTCGACCATGGCTCAGGCTGGAATCTAAAAAGTTAAGGAGGCAAGGGGCCTCTGCCCCCTCCTCGCAGCAAGGCTGCTAACATGGAGTCGTAATGAAGTGCTATAATGAAGTGACTTAATCGAGTGCCTTGATTTTACAAATACATGTATAATATAAACCTAAATGTTGGGGGATGGAAGTTGAAGGTTAAGTTCCCCCCTTTTAAACACATGATCAGATGTTTGAAAGATTCCAAATAAAAATTTTAAAAATAAAAATAAAAACTAATCGTATATTTTTGCCAAATCTTCATTTCTGAAGGCGATATCATTTCGTAATAGTACATAGGCACAATTTAAGTACACCACTGATAGTGTTGCAACCCAAAAAAAAACGGAGGTTTTTTAAAAAAAAAACACCAACAAAAAAAAAACTTTTTTTGTTTTTTTTATATTAGCTAATTCTGTTGTGTATATATACTAGTGTAGTATATATACTAGTATATACTACTATATATATATCACATCTAGTCCGAGCTTTTATATTCAGTCACGACTAGTGTTGCAACCCAAAAAAAACAAGGAAGTTTTTTTTAAAAAAAAACATGTTTTTTTAATTAAAAAAAGCACCAACAAAAAAAAACATTTTTTTTTTTTAATTAGCTAATTCTGTCGTGTAACAATATCGAAATTAAATAACGAGAAATCTTACCAAATAAATGGGGAGATTGTAAAAAATTTAAACCTAACCTATTTTTAAACTTAACCTAACGGTGTTCGGGGAAATAAGCCGTCTGACGGGAAAAGTCTCCAGCCCCCACTAGCGAAGGCTTTTTCCTTAAACATCTATAAAATATATTTATTATAAAAACTAAGCTAAACTGACCTAACCTAGCCTAACTAAGTTTCGTCTAAAAGTTTAATTTGCATTAATTTAACACTTATACTTATTTAGGTTATTATACAGCTGACTAAAACACCCCCATCCCCATTTATTGACTAGAGACTTTTTCGAGATACAGCTTTTACCATTACTTACCAACCTAACCTATTTTATTTCAATTTTTTAAATTATATTGTTAATTTATGTTTTTTTTCAGGTTTATATCTTATATACCAGTAATTATTTAGATTAGTGATAAACTGATAAAATGCCAGGAAGAAAGAAGACTCCAGTTGCATGCCTATTTAAGGATGTTAAAAGTGATGCAAAAGTGGCAAAAGTTAAATGCAGTTTTTGTTGCATGGAACTAGTAAAAAATGGCACAAGAATGGCCAAACATATTGCTAATTGTAATAAATGTGATGACAAAATAAAGTTTAGATATTTAAAACTAAAATCACAGCATCAGACAGCTACAAACAACTATTCTGAAGATGATATTGACATGGATCAAAGTGAGTATAGTTGCAAGAGCAACCCACCAAATGAAACCAGATCAACATCAAGGACATCCACAAGATCTCCCTTTTCCCCTCAACAGAATAAAATTAGCAAATACATGGATTACATGTCAAATGCAGAGATTGTAAGTACATTATATATTATCATATTATAGTGATGCCAGTGAATATATATCTTTAAATTCCTAACATGAACCACCATTTCACAATTATAATTGGACCATTAATTAATGAAACTACTTTTTTGCTTAGTATTAGTGAAGCAACCTAGTCTGCTAATCTATAAAAAACATGGTATCCTTTGTGAGGCTAAATTCTATACATACGAAAAATTATCATTCAACAATCTAATGACTTCTTTTTGTTATAGGAACAAACTCAAGTACACCTAGCTCGGGCTATTTATGCAAGTGGATGTCCATTAAGGATCATAGAGAATGAGCTATGGTTACAAGTGTGTGCCACTTTGAGACCATCATTTGTAGTGCCAAACTGGGATATGATCTCAAATTCTCTTCTTGAGAGAGTGTACCAAGAAACTGCTATAACAGCTAAAGAACTAGTGGCATCTGCTTCAAGTGTGGCAATACTCTGTGATGGCTGGAGCAATATCAGGTAAGATTGTGAGAGAGCTAAAGTATGGTACTGATTAATAGAGTAGTGTATGTTATTTCTTATATTTTGAATTACAGATATCATTGCAAAAACAAGTTCAAAGTTGTGTTCAGATATAGCTAATCAGTCAGAAATTATGGCTGATTAGCTACATGATGTAGCTAATCAGATGTAGCCTACATCTGAACTCACAAATCATTATTTACAAATATTACTATCTGTATTATTTTGCAGAAATGAGGGAATCATAAATTTCATCACAACAGTACCCAGGCCCATATTTTGGAGCAGCATTGCAACAGGTATGTTTAAAATCATATACAGTAGAACCCCGTTAAGCCACTGACCATTAAGCTATGATTCATGTTAAGCCATGGTGACACTGTGGACCAGTGAAAAAAGTAATAATTTAATATAATTATTATTTAATATAATTATTATGGAAACTATGCTAAACAGGACCTAATGTAATTTAAGTAAGCTTCATTTAAAATTTATAGTTAAATTAATTTAACATATTTCTACTTTTTTAAGTAGAAGTGACAAACTCCCTCATCCCCACCTCATTTATTGAATAGAAAATTTTTTGAGTGAAATAATGAATTAATTAAAGAAATAGTTGAAAAATTATGGGTGGCAGTGTTCAGGTATATGAGAACTATATATTCTGTAATTTTCATGACGATAGAGTTAATTCTCGTTGAGTGGGATAAGCCATGGAATATTAAGCTGTTCTGGAGTTTGGATCCCATGGACCGTGGTATAAAGGGGTTCATATGTATTTGATTTTAACATGGTACAAACATGTTTGCATTAGGTATCATATGATTATGAATGGTAATCATTTTAGTCTGTGAGTTTATGATTATAATTTGTTATAGTTTTCTTGTCATAGGTACAGACAGCCATACAGGAGAGTACATGGCAAATAAAATTAAGGAAGTGGTTGAGGAAGTTGGACCTATGAAAGTGCTTGGCATCTGCACTGACAATGCCACCAACATGAAGAAAGCATGGGAGCTGTTGCAAGTGGAATATCCACACATTCAACCTTATGGATGTCTGGCTCACACTACACTTGATCTTTACAGACATCAACAGGATCAAGACTGTAGAGGGCATCCAGCGTGAGTGTACTAACATTGTTAAGACTATTAAAAAGTCACAGAAGCTGACTGCATTACTAAATCAACATCAACAGCAGTCTCCATCGAAGCATCAACACACACTGAAGCTGCCTGTCAAAACAAGGTAAGAGGGTCTTAGTTGATTCGTTAGACATTTTTACTATTCATTTTAAACTTCTAAAAAATCAGGCATTTCTGTCTTGAATTTGTAGTATTTCAAACAGTCTCAAACTACAGTATCTACATCGTATGTTCTTATTTTGATATTAAATATATTGCCAATATTTTCAGATGGGGGTCTATCATCCATTGTATGGAGAGCATCGACATCAATAAACACCCCCTCCAGACCCTGGCTATAAATGATGAAGCAAAGAAAGCCTCTCTTGATCAATCACTCACAAGACTCCTGCTTTCTGAAGTCTTCTGGGATAAACTGGATGGATCTTTGAAGTTGTTGAAGCCGGTTTCTGATGTTATCACTGCAGTAGAAGGGGACAACAAATACCTCTCTATTAGGGTGTCTCATTAATACATAGAAATTTTTTTTTTTCGATTTTCTCTTGCTCGCGAATGCTGCCCCAATTTCAATAGGCATAAGGTTCTAAAAATCGAAAAATGATGGGAATTGAACAGTATTTAGAGGTCACTTAAGTTTAACACTTTCTTGTAGCTATTTAGGAAAAAAAAGAAATTTCTATCATTCTCTTATTCTCTATTTCTGAACAAAAATGAAAATAAACAAAATGCACCTTTCATTAATTGAAATAAGCGCGTATAAATGGATTGTTTTCATCATCAATCTGTCCTACACTACTTGATTTTACTCTTCAAGCTCTCCTTCGTCTTGACGGGGATCAACTTCTGGTGAGCCTAAACCACCTTCAGGACGAATTGCTTCTGCTTCTCATCACGTGTGATGGTGGAATTGAATCTTTTCATCAAAGCGATACCACGCTCAGTGGCGTCATTGACCACCTTCAGGGCTTTCACCCTCTTTTGCGCTGTGATCCAATCCTCTGGATCTTTCATGAGGAAGGTGGGAGACTCAGATTCTGGAAGGATCGCGCGGAAGAAGACTTCTTTTGTTCTCTGGGTGACGAAGAGCTCGATGGATTGCTGTGGATTGAAGTTCTTCGGATCGATCCGCTTGAGTCCTTTCTTCGTGGCAGGGGATTGAAGTCGTTGGACCATCTTTAGCTTCGTGTCCTTTGGAATGCGGTCGTCAAAGAAACCAAGCCCCACGAGATCCTCTGAGAGGTACCACAGGTGCCTTTTCAAGGTCATGGATGCCGTGTGGCTGACTTCCTTGTCAGGGTAGGCCTCGAGCATGCGAAGGAACTCTAGGTCATTCAGTGGAGCTCGATTCGAGACCATTGCCTCATTCCACTGCTTCACGTACGCGAGGGAGATGAACAAACACAGCCGCCGAAGTCCTCCTCCTTCCCTGGCTGTCAGGTCCAGTTGGTGACGGAACATGAAAATCTTGAGGGCATAGATGGCTTTGGCCATCCATCTGGCGTGGTGATAGGCCCAAGGCTGACAAAATCCCCCCTGGACCTGACCGCCAAGGAAGCGGTAGGAAAGGATGAGGAGTTCACGGTAGTCTTCTCGGGGATGTATGCCGTGGGAAAGCATCTGCTGCAGGTATTTCTTCATGGAAGATGCTTGATTTGCCCAGTTGTCAGTTGTTGTGGGATTGCTTTCGTCACCGATGGACAAAAATAACCCTTTGTCAATGGAGGCCCACCGCTGTTGAAATCTTTTGAAGAGGAGAATGTCAGGGGAAGAGGATGGCCCCAGACATCGCACGAAGACATCCTTGAGTAAGATCTCCAAGACGTGGTGACGGCAAGCCAACCACAACATGGGACAGCCAAACTCCTGCTCAATGCGAACGCAAGCACCTTGGATCATCCCAGCGTTCACAGCTGTGGTGTCGAATCCCAGTCCAATGATTTGCTCCGAAATGCCAAAAGCCTGGACTTCCTGGAGTACGGCTGCAGCCTGTTCTTTTCCAGTGCCATCCACCGCAACAGGTACACCAAGAAGCTCCTCGACTCTATCGCCCATCACCACAACAGCAATCCAGTCAACCTCCTTCTTCTCCTTGGTGATATCTTCAAACAGTTTCCCATCCCAGTGCAAGACTAAAGGACCAGAAGCTTCGAACTTTCGGGTCAACTCTTCTCCCATCTCCTTTCGGATCTTGTTCCGTGTTCGATGAACAGTTGCTGGCGAGATTACCAGGTCATCCAGGTCATGACCCAAACTCTGAGCTGCTGCTGCAAAGGACGACGTTGCTTGTCTCACGGACATGTTGTCGCGATCCCAAGCAGCGATGAGATTCAGGTCCGTGAGGGCATTCATTCGCCTTTTCTTTTGAGTCTGGGCCTTGCTGGTGCTTGGCGCTTGGTACGTCTCGTCATCATCATCCTCGTCTTCCGTGTTCATTTCAGTGCTGCTACCATCCACCTCCAAGATCACTACCTCCATGAGCTGTGTCACCCCAGCATCCCATTTACTCTTCCTAGCCGTGGCTGCAAGATCCCTCTTCCGCTTCACAGCTTTCTTCTTCGCTGTCTTCTGGTCCACCCCCGCAAGACTTGACAACATCCTGTCTTCCCTCTGTGAGGTGAGAAAATCCTTGTCCTCCTGAGGGACCTTGGAGGAGGATAGTGCGGAGGAGTGAGCCAGGTCAAACACGTCTTCCAAATCCGACTTGAACATCCCCTCCTTGTACCGGTAACCCTCTTGCGGCTTTGTCCTGTTCTTCTTGAGTGCGTCGTAGGTATCGATCAACTTCACCAGCTTCTCCCCTGCATACTTCTTGGTGGTAGTTGGTATGTTGGCCTTCTCCCAGATGGGCCAGATGGTTTCCACCACCAGGCAAATGCTCTCCCATTTGGTCTTCCTTCCCTCTTGGTCTTGGTGGTGGTGGAAGTAAAGGAGCAGGCATTGCTCCTTCGATGGAAGTCGTGGACAAACAATCGCTGCAATTGGGGCCTTGTCCAGCAACCACAACTGGTTTCCTACTCTAGTAACCATCACCTGCGAAAGAGAAGAAAATCTTGTATAAGTGAAACAGAAGTGGCAAACTTGAGTGACCCCTAAAAATCCTCCTACAGCTGTCAAATTTTGTGATAACAATCCTTTATAAAGGTGTAATACGGGCAAGCGTCGCCCCGACCCGAAATCCTCCATTCGTATATTTGAGACACCCTACTCTCTATTGTACCAAAGATATTTAATGACCTTCAACAATCCTTCGAGAAGAATCTCTCCTCGAGCCCAATTCTGAAGAGCGAAGAAGATTGTTTTAAGGGAATTATTCCTAAACGGAGAAAGTTTCTTCTTAGAAGTATCCACCTGGCAGCAAATCATCTTGATCCTCGCTACAAAGGATGCCACATCTCTGGAGAAGAAATAGTAAGTTGTTGATTTTACAACTAGCACCGAATATTGATTTATGTTCTTATTTTGCAGACATTCATTATCTATTATTTGATATTATTTTATATTTAATGTGTTACAAATTGTATTTCAGGTGGATGCCATGGAAGTCATACAAGAGATATCTGTAGCTGTTCCATCTGTGGATGATAGCAAGACATTGGGAGAGTTAGCTGACTACCAATCAAAAGAGAATATCTTTGCAAAGCCTTTTGTCTGGAAGGCAGCTGCACAGGCGAATCCAACAAGCTGGTGGAATGGAATTTGTGGTTCGACCCAGCTCTCCAAGGTTGCAGCAAATATTCTCAACCTGCCCCCAACTAGTGCAGCTGTGGAACGCTCTTTCAGTCGCCACTCATGGATCCACTCAGTCAAACGGAACTGACTGACAACTGATAGAGCATCTAAGCTAGTTTTCATCACTCATAACCATGCTTTGGGTGATCACAATGAACCACAAGACCATGAATCTGAAGCAGGTGCTCAGCAGAAGCAAAACATGTCCCAGACAACTCTCCAAGCACAAGAACGGCCATCATCAAGCAGAGAGTATGATCATGAAGGGAATGAAATGTTCTATTCAGAGTCTGAAAACTCAATGTATGATGAATGACTCTCTATGACTCCTCAAATGATGAATGATGATGAAAAAAATGTTGAAAGTATATTTTTTTTAGTTAATTAATATAAATTTACAATGGATTTTATTATTGGGCTTGTGTCTGGAGTCTTTTTAGGGGCAGTGTCAACCTTTATTAAAAGGAAAAATAATGAAAAATGGATTTAAACCTTTTTTGTTTTCGTTACTCCTTGAAATCAATGTTACAATGAGAACAACATACGTGTACTTTTGTTTCAAAATAAAGAAGGGATAATATCTATATACCAATTTTATAAAAAAAACAATAAAAAACATAAAAAACAAAAAAAAAAACGTTTTTTTCTGTATTGTAAAAAAAACACGATTTAAAAAAAAAAAAATTGCAACACTAACCACTGAGCACATTTTCGTTTTGGTCTATTACAATTATGATTACAATTATCAATTAATTCATATTCACTTATTGTTTAATTACAGTTCTATTAAAGTACATTCTTACATTATAAATTAAATCATTACATTTAATTACAGTTTCATTGAAAAGTACATTACGTCATTTACCATTCTTACAGTGTTTTTATATATTTATATATGGTTATTAGTACAACACAAGTCCATGAGCATATACAAGATAATTTATTTAAGAAATAATATGTTATAAATTTGAAATCAGAGCGAACGGAGGTACAAATTCTATCCAAAACTCGCTCAGGTGATTTTGGTTTCTTATGTAAAAATGGACATTCGAACATAAAAACTATACGAACCTAAGTACTGCATGAAGACAATGAATCCATATAATGATGGTATAGGAATTGTTCATTGTTCATTTTTACATATATATTATATATATATATATACACACACACACACACATATTTTTCATTTGTTTGTTATTTCTCTTCCACGTGTGCAGAACACTCCTCTATACTTACGTCGTTTCTATACGTTAATATACTGCGCGGTCATTGCAGTTAAATGTGTGTGTGTGTATATATATATATATATATATATATATATATATACATATAATATATATATACACACACACACTGTCTGTGTGTATCATAAAAAACTCAGGGGACCATTCTGAGTTCATTCCCACACACACACATATATATATATATATATATATATATATATATATATATATATATATATATATATAGTGATGGATCGAGTGGTCGGTTTTTCACAACCGCGGTTGCGGTTGTGTTTGCGGTTGTCGAATTTTTTCCAACCGCGGTTGCGGTTGCGGTTATCATATACTAGGAAAATGCATAATTATTAACTGGATTTAGCCACTATAGTGCGATTTAGCCACACTTGGTACATAATATATACTAAATAGTATTTATTTAGTAAATACCTTATGTTGAACACAAGTTTTGCAATACACCGCTACCGCTATTTGTGTGTTGCAAAACTTGTGTTCAACATAAGGTATTTACTAAATAAATACTATTTAAATGAAGTATATTCTAAACTTATATAGCTATTATGAAAGAATAGGTCAAATTAATTAAAACCATATTTTGCACTAAGTGTGTTACCAGGATGAGGGACGAGGACCCATCGCACTGTTCATCCCACCTACCACTTTCCCCAGCCTCCACCCATTGGAAAGTTATGGATTATTATTCATTTGAAAAACTGATGTCAAACTTAATGACAGGCAGTGTGAATTTCAAGAATAATATTTTTGCTGCATTTTCACCTTACAACCGCAACCGCACTTATGGAACGGCGGTTGCGGTTACGGTTGTGAATTTTTGTGTTTTTTGTGCGGTTGTAGTGCGGTTGCGGTTGCGGTTATTCGATCCATCACTAATATATATATATATTAGGGTGGTCCAAATCCATAAAGGGAAATTTCAAAAGTGTCTTAGATAGTCTCCACAAGTGTGGTTTTTGTCCATTTAGTGTCCACATGGTCTGTGCAAAATTGCAGCGTGATTGGTGAATATTTAGAGGTCGCCCCACTCTGATATATATATTATATAATGTACTTTTTCTTCCGTAGGTCCAATGGCTCAAACTCGATCAATTCCAAAAGTTTGGCTTCTAGGGATGGCAACTGGAACTTTATCCACGTCAAGGCTCCCTACATGCCTTGACACCCTCCTCTTGGGGCAATACCACCACATCAATCAAAAGCAAACCACCTCCGACAGTCTGAACTAGGCATGCCAGAGGGTGATTGAAGTCTGGACCCGAGCACAGATCCCAACTCAACAGATCGACTCCTGTGTCCGTAAGCTTTCAAAGCTTTTAGACCACTACAAAACACTCAAGAAGCACAGGACCAGGCAACGTGCCAGCGATAGAATGAATGAAGACATTTTCAAAGCGGACATCCAGGAACTGTTTGACATCGCAACCAGTGATGCCATGAGCACAATCGTCAACGTTGAGGACCAAAATTTCCTGTCCATGCAGCACAAGGACGTCAATTCTTGCAGCATGGCTGGCATTGATAAGGAAATGACTACACAAGAGGACAGAAAGCGATCCAGAATGGAGAAGGAAGCCAAGAGGAAGGCAAGGCATGAAGCAACACAGAAAGATTTGGAAGAAGCAGGAGTGTCATCAATTGATCTTTCCTCTTCTTCTTCCCTTTTTTCGCAAGACGACGACGACGACTATAGACCATCGGTTCCGATTCCTTCTTCGTCTGAAGCTCCGGCACCAAAGCATCCCAAGAACAAGGTTACGAACATTTTCCAATCTCCAGAAGTCATTGGAGCAATGGATCGCACCAATCTTTCTGACCAGAATGCTGTTTTCGTAACTGGAGCTGTATTACAGGCCGCGGGGCATGATCTGTCTGGGATGACGTGCTCTCGGAGCTCTATTCATCGCTACAGAGAAAGTGGGCGAGAACAGGCAGCTCGAGAAGACCTAGAATCATTCTCTCTAGAAGACCCTGTCCTTCTCCATTGGGACGGAAAGCTTCTCCCCGGCATTGAAGGGAAGAAGACGAATGTGCATCGGATAGCAATCCTTATAACATTCAATGGACAGGAGAAGCTGCTTGGTGTCCCAAAGATGAAACAAGGAACTGGAGAAGCACAGGCCCAGGCATGCCTTCAAACTATGAAATTATGGAACGTGGAACAGCATGTGAGAGGTCTCGTCTTCGATACCACTGCGTCAAACACGGTTTACATCGCGGAGCCTGTGTCAGGATTGAAGAAGCATTGGGTCACGAGCTAGTTTGGATCGGTTGTCGACATCATATACTTGAAGTCGTACTTGCTGATGTCTTTGCCTCAATATTTGGCTCAACAGGAAGTCCTGAAACAGGCCTTTTTAAGCGATTTCAAAGGAATGGCCATCTCTCTCCCACGAAGCATTTGTCTCAGCATCGGACAGCTTGTTCGAGAACCCTCAACTCCAAGAGATGAGAAAAGAGATGCTCACTTACTTACCTAACGCTCTTCAGGCAAGCCAACCTCGTGACGACTACAAGGAGTTCCTTGAACTATCTTTGCTCTTCCTGGGGGAAAGACTGGTGGTCAACTCTTTATCCGAGCTCCGGGTCCCATGCACCACGCGAGATGGATGGCAAAGGCTATTTATGCGCTCAAAATCTACCTCTTTCACTATCAATTCAAGCTCACAGCACGCGAAGAACGAAACGTGACTCAGCTGGCTTTATTTGTCAGTCTGATTTACGTCAAGTACTGGCATGAAGCGCCAATGGGGACACAAGCTCCTCTCAATGATCTCAAAATGCTGCATCTTCTGGAAAAATATCCACACGGAGGAGCTGCACAAGCAGCAAAGACAGCTCTAAGACGCCACCTGTGGTACTTGTCGGAGCATCTGATTGGACTGGCCTTCTTCGATAATAGGATCGATCCTGATACCAAAAGGAGAATGGTTCAACACCTCCAACATCCCCAAAAGAATGGCTGCCCCCGATGAATCAACATGGCGGAAGCTGGTGTTGAAAATGATGTGGCATCCTTCGTCACGAAAAGGACATTGACCCTCTTTGATGCCTTGAAAGTTGGAGGTAAGGAGGAAGCGCGCCAGTTACTTCAAAAAGATCCACGGGAATGGCCAAATGACAAGAACTACAGGGAACTTAGAGATCGCGCCTTAAAGATGAAAGTCGTCAATGATGCTGCTGAGCGAGGTATTGCTCTCGCACAACGCTACAATGACACTGACACGAAACGAGGACCAGAAGCAGTACCTCCTACAACTCGTAGCCACCCACCGAAACAGATACCAATACCATCCAAGGCGACTCTGATGCAGAAGAAATAATGAAGATACACCCATTATCATGTCCTATTGTCTTACTGTTTCTTTCATATTCTTTGAGAACCAAAAAAAATTTTAGTTATTCAGTTGTCTATATATTTTCCCAAATTTTCAAAAAGGGGCAAGTGGGGCGACCCCTAAATATTAACCGAATAACGTGAAACTTTGCACAAATACTGTCCACACCAAGAGGCATAAAACCAACCTTGTGGAGAGAACTTAGTCGATGCTTTAACTTTTGGACCACCCTAATATATATATATATATATATATATATATATATATATATATATATATTAGGGTGCATCAAAATCACCAATGACATAGTTGCACTTTGTCCCTAAGTTAGAAATGTTCCAATGGTTAAGAAAACCTACTATGTGAATTATTTTTGGATTTGAATGCCATTTATGGGTCCACACAGACTTCCTATATGCACACCAACCCCACAGTCATTCTGTGATTTGAGATCCAAATAGTAGAAGTTTAAAAATTTTGTTCACTACAAAAATCAGCCCAAGAACATGTAAGTGATATTTCTAAAGGTCATATATACTTCTAAAAAGTGATAGAAACTTCTATAAAGTGATAGAAACTTCTATAAAGTGATAGAAACCTCTACAAGTGCTAGGAAGTGGTGGAAAGTTATAGAATATTCTAAAAGGAACTGCAATGTATAATCTGATATGCAAGTATTTATGATAAATGTGATTTTTATGTGTTTATGTTAAATGTTTATGTGCAAGTGTTTATGTTAATGAATTTTGTGTTCTCTCTTTACACCTGTCGTGCATTATGGCCAGTTCAGATAGCACAAATGATAAATATGCTGTTAAAACTCGTCAAACTGCTGCCATTTATGGTCTTGGTGCTGGAATCAGTGATGCAGATGCAGAGATAACAGGATCTAGGCTGCCACATGTGAGCAAGTGTTGCAATGCTACATGTTTCATCAGCAAGAAGGTCTACTGTTTAACCATACAAAATGGAACAATGCTAAATTTGTCTTGCAAAAAATTACTCCATTTTATCAGAAAGGCAACACTGCCATGATTACTGAGAGGAAAGCTGTTGAAAAAATTATAGCACTATCCGCAAAAAATGCAAAACTTAGGGAACTTCCAGTGGATCGGCGTTCTTCGCCTGGTGCAGTTGCGAAGCTTAAGGGGAT